>BHFT01000019.1:0-68685 GCA_004320025.1 Laticauda laticaudata | reverse complement strand
GGGGGGGGGGGGGGGGAACCCAAGAAAGTCCAGTTGACTTTTGCAAAAAACACTTTTGGGACGTCCAAATCTATTAGGTAAAGGTAACCTACGTGCCAGTCATTTCCAGCTCTAGGGGGCGATGCTCATCTCCGTTACAAAGCTGAAGAGACAGTGCTGTCTGAGGATGTCTCCGTGGTCATGTGGCCGCCATGACTAAACGCTGAAGGTGCATGGAACGGTGTTACTTTCCCACCAAAGTGGTCCCTATTTTTCTACTTGCATTTTTTACGTGCTTTCGAACTGCTAAGTTGGCAGAAGATGGGACAAGTAACGGGAGCTCACTCCGTTACGCTGCGCTAGGAATTCAAACCATCGACCTTTCTGATTGACAAGCTCAGCGTCTTAGCCACTGAGCCACCACGTCCTCAATTCAAATATATTACTGTCTCTTAAAGTAAAGACTGGAACTCATCACATCTTGGCATATGGATAGTCTCAAATTTCGTAACAGAGGAGATGCTGAAGTACAGTAGAACCAAAATCATGTTGACTTTTTCACATTTTCCTATTTCCATCAGCCCAATGGGACAACATGCTTGTCATATGCCACAGTTAAATTAGATGGTGATAGAGAAAGCTTTATTTATAATGGAAATCTTTTGAAGCCAGACCTATCCGATGTAAACGTGGGAAATAAGGAAATGCACAAAAAGCCACTTTATTACATTCCAAAATATAAATCCACAAACCCTCAAAGCTTACAGTTTTCTGTCGTAACATCCAGTCTCTTATCCATTTTTGCTTTCTTGCCTAGGAGTGCGGCACAAAAAAAAAAAATATTCCCCAACCGCAACCAATTGCTGTTTCATTTGTTTACATCCTTTCCACAATGAATTGTGGCATATCAGGCTGTATTTACATCACACATGCAACCACAAATCAGCCAATCACATTTGAGCCTACTGCTTTGGCAGGAGCTGGCTAAGGGTTAGCTACTTTATTATTCCATGGACTATTGCGTGATGCCAACAGTTTGTGAAAACTTCACTGTGATCTTGCTAATCACTGGTACGTACACAGCGTGAGTAAGCACTGCAAGTTACAAACAGAGGAACAGAGTTGGAAGAGGCCTTGGAAGTCTTCTAACCCTGGCTGATTTAGCTGAAGGAGGGTGCCAGCTAAAAGAACAGCAAAATGGTTATTGGAGAGAAACCTCTTTAAAGCTTTTTTTGCTGGGCATGTTTAACAGAATAACAGAGTTTGGAAGGGACCTTGGAGGTCTTCTTGGCCAACCCCCTGCTAAGCAGGAGACCATATTCCATTTTAGACAGGTGGTTGTTCAGTCTCTTCTTAAAAACCTCCAGTTGGAGCATCCACAATTTCTGGAGAGAAGCTGTTCCACTGATTAATGGTTCTCGCTGTCAGGAAATTTCTCCTAAGTTGCCAGGTTGGATCTTTCCTTGATTTGTTTCCATCTGTTGCTTCTTGTCCTGCCTTCAGGGTCTTTGGGGAATAAATAGATCCCCTTTTCTTTGTGGCAACCTCTCAGATATGGGAACACTGCTATTTCTATCACCCCTAATCCTTATTTTCATCGAAATAGAGATACCCAATTCCAGCAACTGTTCTTCATGAATTTTAGCCTCCAGTAGCTTTATCGTCTTTGTTCTTCTCTGCACACTTTCTAGAGTCTCAACATCTTTTTTTATATTGTGACCAAAATTGGATGCAAAATTCCAAGTGTGGCCTTACCAAGGCATTATAAAATGGCATTAAGACATCACATGTTCTTGATTCTATCCCTCTGCTAATACAAATACATTTTCCTCAGTCACTTATAAAGGCTATCATTTCTCTGAATATCTAATTATAACTTCCCATACATGTCTTAAATGTAGCTATTTTTATCCCCTTACAGCACATTGTCCACATGCACTCAGCACAACCAAATAGGTTGAAGTAATGTGCCAAAACAACGGGACAAAGGCAAAATTTTGAGATAGGAGATATGATTGGACAGGCATTTATCTGAAAGGTTGGACTAGAAGACCTCCAAGGTCTTTTCCAACTCTGTTACTCTGTTAATCTTCTACAAGAAATGAACAGAAAAAACTAAGCAAACAAAATGCATGGGTGTGGCAGCAAACATTTGTCAAAGGTTTTTAAAACCTTTCATATCATGAAAGAGGAAACAGTCAAAAATGAAAGGTATAAACAAGGCAGCAAAAGGTATACAACATATACTATTTAATGAATCCTTGAACCTTAAATAAATGTACTGTTGACAACCCTTTCAGAAAATATTCCAGGATTATTCTTTGCTGGATTTTTTTTGTTGTTGAAGACTTAAAAGATTAATTTGCTCCAGTCCAGATATGATGAGGTTTAGAAAGCTATTTTATTATCTGTTGCCACATGCAGGGTTTGTATCAATTATTTATATATTTAACCCAGTTTTAAGGATTTGATTCTGGGTGTTTAGATACTAACCTATTATCTTTTTGGAGAACAAGTTACAGGTAGTCCTCAATTTATGAGCACAACTCTGTTCTGTTCTTCATCCAGGTGGTTAAGTGAGGCAAGCTCGATTTTATGACCCTTTTTGGGCCACAATTGTTTAACAAATCACTGGAGTTGTTCAGTGATCCTGGCTTCCCTAGTGATCCTAATGTCATGCCAGATGTCAAGCACCTGGATTTGGACCCCGTGATTGTGGAGATGTTGCAACAGTCATAAGTATGAGAACTGGTCATAAGTCACTTTTCCCCAGTGCCATTGTAACTTTGAACTGTCACTAAATGGGTGATTGTTAAGTCAAGAACTGCCTGTATATTTCTACTGAAGTATATAGCAAGATACTGCAGTAAGAGAGAGTTCAGCTTCTGGAGATCTGGTATGCAGGTAGATCTTGAGATACAGCCATACATTTTGTGACTGTTTGAAGTTACGACAGCACTGAAAAATGTTACGACCATTTTTCACCCTTACGACCACTGCAGCATCCCCATGGTCACGTGATCCAAATTCAGACCCTTGGCAACTGACTCATATTTATGACGGTTGTATTCTCCCAGGGTCAAGTGATCCCCTATTGCGACCTTCTGATAATGGGAAAAACCAGATTCACTTAACAACCGTGTTACTAACTTAACAACTGCAAGGATTCACTTAACAACAGTGTCAAGAAAGGTAATAAAACAGAGCAAGTCTCACTGATCAATTGTTTCACTTCCCAAAGGAAATTTTAAGCACAATTGTGGTTGTAAGTTGAGAACTACCGACATATATTAGCCTTTAGAGGAGACCAGCATGTAGTGTCAACCAATAGAAAGTATTTTATTTCTATTTATCCATGATTTAAATGTATCTGTAATGATTCTGTGCTCCTTCGGATGCTGCCCAATGGTAGCCCAGAAATAAAATGAATAAATGGAGGTATGATAGGTGCATATTAAGAGTGCAATGGAGACGGACTACATCAAGAGAAAATGTGTAGTTTTAGCCCAAGATAATAGCAGAACAAAATGGGCAACAGATGTGCATGGACTCTGCAGTGACAACCCGTGGACCCAGTTCAAAAGATGACAAAAGCCATGGCAAATGGAATGTAGAGAAGAGCAGGAAGAGGTTGGTGTGGCACGCACCTTCTGTATCATCGCGCAATTGCTCCACCAAATCTGTCAAATCCTCCCAAGAGTCTTTGCAAACAGCAAAAAAAAAGGGAAAAGAAAGGGAAAAAAAATGTCATGGAAGCCATGATACAAAGAAAAGATTGAGGGGNGGGGGGGGGGGGGGGGGGGGGAAATAATCAAGGTAAGGAAACGAACAACAGAGAAGGGAGGCTGTTATACAAGGAAACACACTGGAATTATCTCAGGCTTAAAGTCTTTCGATGTATTTTTAATTATGATATTGCATAGTCACACAGAGCATGAAAGCGACCCGGAAAGAATGAATTCTTTTTTTTAACCGAGTCAAAAAAAAGAATATTAAGGGTAGGAAGTTTTAAATTATTTTTTAAGGCGGCGGTGAATTTGTAACCTGCCTTTTTTTAATGAGATAGGACTTTTTGAGATGTTTCTAATTCTTTTCAGATGATTTATTATTTAATTCTATGTAATCAGCACATGTCAATTCAGGCAGGGGCGGGCTTCAAAAACTTTTGCAACGGGTTCTCTGCCCGGTTGCTGGATGGGCGTGGCCATAGTGGGCATGGCCTAGTCAGTCACCTCCACCATGGCGGGAGGGGGGGGGTTCACCTTCCCCAGGCTCCGGAGGCTTTCCTCCAGTCTCTGGGAGCACAAAAACGGCCTCCCCTGGGCTCTGGAGGCTTTCTGGAAGCCGGAAACAGGCCCATTTCCAGCCTTCCCTAACTTCTCGGAAGCCCATTTTTCAGCCTCCCTGAGCGCCCTGCACTTACCTGCACTCAAAACAGGCCACGTGGGGACTCCGGGGAGGGGTGGGATGGGGTGGGCGGGGCCACCAGGAGTGGGATTTGGGGGTTCTCCGAACTGCACAGAATCTTAGTGAGGGGCTCTCCCGAACCCCTGCAAATCCCCAGCAGCCCACCTCTGTGTATATATACCAGTTTCTGAAACTATTTTTTAAAGAATTATTGGAGAACTCAATATAAAAGGAAAATAATATTTTCTAGTATTTTGCACAATTATCTCTTTGCTAAAACAAGCCATCTGTGCACAAATTAAGATATAGACAGCTCCATGTTCAGTATTGGTAGTCCTTCACATACCACCACATTTGAGTTCAAAATTTTTGCAGCAAGGGGGATAAATTGGTGAAGTGAATTTTAGGGCCTTTCTTGCCACAGTTGTTAAGTGAGTCATTGCAGTTGTTAAAAGTTAGCAACATGGTTGTTAAGTGAATCTGGCTTCCCCTTTGACTTTGCTTGTCAGAGGTTTGCAGCTGGTGATCACATGACCCCGGGATACAGCAACCGTCATAAATATGAGGTAGTTGCCAAGTGAGAGAATATTGATCACGTGACCATGGAGATGCTGCAGTGGTCGTAAGAGTGAAAAACGATCATAAGTCACATCAATGCTGTTGTGACTTTGAACAGTCACTGAATGAATTGTTGTAAGTTGAGGACAACCTGTACTGGTAGTTCTTGACTTATGACCATTCAATTAGTGACCATTCAAAATTATGACAGAACTAAAAAAATGTACAGGTCCACAATTGAGCCCCATACTTCTGTTGCTAAGCATCACCTTTGTTAAAGTGAGTTTCCCCCCATTTTACAACCTTTCTTGGCACGTTAAGTAAAACACTGCAGTTTTTATGTTAGCGACACAGTTGTTGAATGAATCTGGCTTCCCCGTTGACTCCAATTGTCAGGATTTCACAAAAGGGGTATCATATGACCCCAGGACACGACAACCGTCATAAATATGAGTCAGCTGCCAAGTGTCTGAATTTTGATCATGAGACCATGGGGAAGCGGCAATGGTTGTAAGTGTGAGCCAATCTCATTGTACACATGTTGTACTCTGACAATAAAGGGAATAATAATAATGAAAAAAGGTCATACATCACATTTTTCACTGCCGTTGTAACTTCAAATGGTCAGTAAATGAACTGTTGCAAGTCAAGGACTACTTATAATTTTCTGGTCCCAACTGTTGTCTTAAGACTGTCTGTACAACATCACAGAATGAATATGACCAGCAGTGGTATCCTACCTGTTCCACTACCAGCACCAATCACCTGAAAGGATAAAGAAGAGAAAAGCGCAGGGGCAGGTGGGAGGGCAAATCCTGTGCTTTTCTGTTCCTTCTCCTCTCAGCAAGTCTTTTTTTCCTCCTCTCAGTTGATCGTTGAGGCTTTTTTTACTCCCGGTTTGATCGAAATACGACCCACTTATGCTACTAAATACGACCCACTTATGACTACCTTATACTAGATTAGTTCCATCAAAATGAAAATTCCCAAAGAGAAAGGAATATATAAATTACCCATAATTCACCACCTTGGGGAATAAGAACTATTTATACATTCAACTTATTGGGATAACACATTTTTTTCCTTACTGGGATCCTAATTCAAACTTAATTAAATAGCCAAAACAACTTGTTGGGAAGAGTATCTTCCTTAGTATAGGTAGCCTTCAACTTACAACAGCTTTTTTAGTGACTGTTCAAAGTTACAAAGGCACTGAAAAAAGTGACTTTGACTGCTTTTCACTTACGACCTTTGTAACATCTCCAGCATCATGTGGGCAAAATTCACCTTCTGACCTTCTGACAAGTCCATGGGAAAGCCAGATTCACTTAACAACCATGTGACTATCAACTGCAATGATTCACTTAACAACTGCAGCAAGAAAGATCGTACAATGGGGAAAATGTCTCATACTTAACAACATAAATTTGGGGCTCAGTTGTGGTTGTTAGTCGAGGATTACCTGTAGAGGCAAAATGATTAAACACTTAAAGTCTTAAATGCACCCTAGCTTCTTCTCACAGAAAACATTTAATAATCTTATCTATACACACACATGAACTTGCAATTATTTCAAAAACAGACATATGTTCAATGCTGGGCCCAAATTCCTGTTTTCATTTTACTCAGGAAGTGTTGTTTTGCCCTCTGACCATTTAAAAACATGATACAATCACTTTTTTCTGGCTTCTAAAAATTTAACCGTGCTGCCTGTACATTTTCAACTCTATTTCGTAGACATCAAATTATTTTAATACAGAGTTTAGTCATCCACTGATACATACAGGTAGTCCTTATGACCACGGGACTAGAATTCCTGGGTCGAAGGAAGGCAGTTGTTAAGCAAGCCACACCCAATTTTATGACCTTTGAGGCATGGCTTTTAAGTGAGTCTGCTTGGATGAAACCAATTTTACAAGACTCACAGCCATTATCGATAAAAGTTTGAGGTACTTGGTTGCTTCAAAAACTACTTCGCCTTGTTGGTGGCAAAACTGCAACATGCATGTCAAAGATGACACACCAGGATGTTTTGGGTGACATGCCAGTATTCCCCAATATCTGGCAACAATTGTTCTCCAAAGCATGCTCTGTTCTCAAATGATTTTCAGAGGGCTATCCAAGAATGGGTGCTCTCACGTGGCCTCCAGACCCTTCCAAAGTTGCACGAGAGGGCCATGCTCTGGCGTGGAGAGATTAACAGAGTTGGAAGGGACTTTGTAGGTCATTAAGTCCAACCCCCCACCCAAGCAGGAGACCCTACACCATTTCTGACAAATAGCAGTCCAATCTCTTCTTGAAAGTCTCAAGTGATGAAGCTCCCACAACTTCCGAGAGCAACTTCTGTTCCATTGGTTGATTGTTCTCACTGTCAGAAAATTCTTCCTTATTTCCAGGTTGAATCTTTCCTTGTCCAGTTTCCATCCATTATTTCTTATCTGGCCTACAGGCACTTTAGAAAATAGCTTGACCCCCCATTCCTCTCTGTGGCAGCCCCTCAAATACTGGAACAAGGCTATCCTGTCTCTCCTGGTCCTTCTCTTCACAAGACTAGCCAGGCCCAGTTCCTGCAACAATTCTTCATGTTTTAGTTTCCAGTCCTCCGACCCTCCCAAAAAACCATGTGAGAACAGGGTGTTTCATGCCGTTTTCAGAAGAGCATTCTCCAAAGTTGCTTCAAGAATGAAGTCCTCACATGATCCAAAGCAGCCTCAGATAGATTACAGGGGCCTGTCATCAGAAAAAGAAATGCCAACTGAAAGTACAGGTAGTCCTCAACTTACAACAGTTCACTTAGTGACCGTTCGAACTTACGATAACACTGGAAAAAAAGTGACTGATGGCCATTTTTCAAACTTATGACCAATGCAGCATCCCCATGGCCACATGATTTACATTCGGATGCTTGACAAAGCAACTCACATTTATGACAATTGCAATGTTGCCCTGGGTTCTGTGACCCCCTTCTGTGACCTTCTGAGAAGCAAAGTTCAATAGGGAAACCTGACTCACTTAACAACTGGCTTATTAATTTAACAACTGCAGCGATTCACTTAACAAATGTGGCCAGAAAAGTCGCAAAAGGCGGCAAAATTCACTTGACAAATTTTTCACTTAGCAACATAAATTTGGGGCTCAATTGTGTTTGCAAGTTGAGGACTACTTATAGTAGTGTGTGGCAGATCCTGGGAGCAATCAAGCCATTCCCCACGGCTTGGATTTCTTGGAGACCTGCAAGGGGTGGCCTTTTTGAGTGGTGTTTTCCAAATTTTTGATGCACCAAGCCCAAAATATTCAATATAGGCAGCTTGGCTACATATAATATAAAACAGAAATGATCATGTTCTTCAAATTGGTAGAAGTCAATATTGCAAACCAGCTACATCTTGAGCAGAGGTGGCATTCAGCAGGTTCTGACCAGTTCTGGAGAACCGGTCGTGGAAATTTTGAGTAGTTTGGAGAACCAGCAAAGACCACCTCTGACTGGCCCCGCCCCCATCTATTCTCTGCTTCCCACTGAGTCCCAGCTGATTGGCTGGATCTTCTTTGGTTGCCCTGCACAGGAAAACGGAGCTGGAAAGCAGGTTAGTGGGGTGGGGAGGGAAGGGGAATTTTTGCAGTAGCCTTCCCCCTGGAATGGGGTGGGAATGGAGATTTTACAGTATAATTCCACTGCCACGCCCAACAAGCCACACCCACAGAACTGGTACTAACATTTTTTGAATCCCACCACTGATCTTGAGGCTCCCTTCACAATCTCCTAAAAAAGGTTTCTTAGAGGCAGCCAATCTTGAGCACAATCCTCATAGTAAAAGAAGGCAAGATGTCAAACATTATTGGAGTATATTTACGGGTATATCAAATATGTTTTGCTTAAACAGGATTCATCAGTAAATCATAGCTGCCGATTAGTGTACATTTGAAGTGACAATAAAGTTGTACTGTCTAAGTATCTTTGAGATCATGTATTATGGTAAAAAAACAACAACAATGGCTTGCAAACCTTCATAATAAATCCATGTATTGGTAATTTTTAAAAATGAAACCAAATAAATGAAACTGTGGCTTAGCTCAGTGTGTGAATCCAGTAAGTAACTGCACAAAAGTTGGAAGAATTATCTGCCAAAACAATATCATTTCAACTGCTATGATAAACACTTCAACCAAGTGTTTGCTTAATGGCAAGATTAATTAAATTTTAGCAGCTTCCAAAGAATGCAAAAATGGAAATTTAGAATAAATATTGCTTCATCCATATACCTTGCAAATAAAGATTAGCTATAAAGATTTATACCTTGGCTACATTGTATGATATTAGTGCATTTTTTCCAAACTAGTCAAAATAATGGTCATTGATCCATAGTCACCCAAATGATTCCTGAAATTCTAATGAAATGGCAACTGATAAAGTCAGAATGAGGCATGAGAAGTATCAGAATGGATAGCTATAAAGCTGTGTTGACGAATCTATGCCATGTGTGCAGGATGTGGCATGCAGAGCCATTTCCCACAGTACGCGAGAGGTCACCCAGAAGAGCCCCATTGTGCATGCATGTGCCGCTGCTCGACAGCTGATTGTCGGATATCTGGTGCGCATGTGCAGGGGGGCGAAAGAGGGGTATGCGTGAGCAGGGATGTGCTGCGCACTAGGGAATCACACGTGTATGCGCAGATGCTCTGTGCACAAAGGGGGAATCATGCACACATGCGTAAAGATGTGCGGCGGCCAAAGGGGGGGGAATCTCATGCACATGTGCAGATGCACTGCGCACAAAGGGTAATCGTGCACACATGCACAGAGGGCATGAGGGCCCCCCATCACGCATTGCCTTCTGGGTGTTGGCATGTGCAATTATCGGCACAGGAGCTGAAAAAGGTTAGCCAGCACTGCTATAGAGGAAGAAAAAGAAATTACACTTCACTGCTAGTCCTCAACTTACCAACGTAACCAACCCCAAAATTTCCATTGCTAAGGAAGTCAGCTCTTAAGTGAGTTTTTGCCCCATTTTAAGACCTTTCTTGCCACAGCTGTGAATTGAATCATGGCAGTTCAAGTCACCACCAAAAGCCAAATCCAAACTTGCTGGGCATGTTTCTTATTCAGGTACTCCTTGACTTATGACCAATTACAATTGTGCCCAACATTTCTGTTGTTAAGCAAGACATGTGTCAAGTGAGTTTTGCCCCCTTTTACGACTTTTCTTGCCACTCTTGCAGCCAATCAGTGCAGTTGATAAGTTAATAACATGGTTGTTAAGTGAATCCGGCTTTTCCCCATTGATTTTGGTTGGCAGAAGGTCACAAAAGGGGATCCCATGACCCCGGGACACAGCAACGGTCATAAATCAGGGTCAGTCGCCAAGTGTCTGAATTTTGATCATGTGACCCAGGGGATGTTGCAATGGTTATAAGTGAAAAACGGTCACAAATTCACAATTTTTCAGTGCCATTTGAACGGTCACTAAGTGAACTGTTCTAAGTCGAGGATTACCTGTAATCTTTCCTTAAGACTGAGCTCCACAACAGGATTCGGGGTTCCGGGCTATCTGAGGAACTGTCTCATCCCAAAGGAAATTCTGCTGGCGGGGTCCAAGAGAACAGCCTTTTTGGAAGAAGAAGCTCCATCAATTGGCCACAGGCCCTAAATGGAGGTGCACTATTCTGGAGGTGGCTATCGGATTACAAAAAGTCCCCACCTCTCCCTTATACAAAATAGAATAGAATAGAATAGAATAGAATAGAATAGAATAGAATAAGCTGACGGACGGCTATCATCAGGCACCCAGATGAAACCTAGCTTCCTAACAAATGATAGCCGTCCATTTACTCGGAGCCAAGCTGCACTAAAAGCCTCCAATACAGGAACACAATGTTGCCAGCCATTCAAGACAAAAAAAGCCACAAAACAGACAGAAGATATTAGAAACACCAATCAAGCAGAACACAGCAAACTCCAAGACCAATAAACATAGACTAAGACTCCCAACCAATCAGGATGAAGAAAAAACCATTCTGGCACAGCAGTAGGCTAGCCCCAAATTTAAAACAGAAATGGCTGTGAAAGTCTGACTCACAGACGAACACTATACAGAAGCCTGACGTTTCGATGAAATCTCATTCATCATCTTCAGGCTTGTTTCTTCGGCTCTGTGCTTCTCAGAGTCATGTGAGCTTGCAGCTGCTTCTTCCTTTTTACTGCTAGTGGGGGTGTGACTTGATTGGGCGGGGTTTTGTTCTCATTGGTTGGGGGTTTGGCTGTGTTCTGATTGGCTGGGGGTGTGTTCTGTTCAGGTGGGGGCTTGGTTGTGCTCAGGTTAGTTTTAGTTGACTAGTCTTAGTCTTAATACCCGCGAAAACCTCAGAAAACAAATATATATATCAATTCAGAAAGCGAAGCAACATTGTTTACGATGATATTCCGAAATGCACAACGAGCAATAAGATTTTGATAAGGGTTAAAAAGTTGAAATTCTTTGGCCTAGGTAAACCCAAAGTACTTCCTCAGTACGTTCTTTTTTTTTTTTTTTTTAAGGAATGGCCCCAAGGTTACAAGCTTGGCAGTCCATGAAAAGATTTTTAANTTTTTTTTTTTTTTTTTAAGGAATGGCCCCAAGGTTACAAGCTTGGCAGTCCATGAAAAGATTTTTAAAAATAAACTGCTTGGATAGGAGGAAGTAAATCCTGGAAATAGTGAATTGATATTAGATAAATTGCGCTGTTTAAAATAGCCTTTGATTTTCCATCTTGCAATGTTTTCCATAAGGGACCTTCCAATGCTGGCTGCATTAGAAATGCTGTGAATTTATTGTTACCTCTTAGTTGCCTTTACTGATAATCACACCACCGTAAATAATTTAAAACTCAGAGGGGCAAAGGGCTTTCTACCATCTAAATAATGACGAGTGTGATTTTTTTGTGGAAGAAAATTGGAAAATAATACAATGAGGATCCTTCCGTGTTTCATTGCTGAGCAAAGTCTACATAGGTAGTCCTTGTTTAATGACCAGTCAGTCACTTAACAAACTGTTCAAACTTACAATGGACTTATGCTACACTTATTAGAAATTAAGGAATACCAGGTCCTATGTCAAAGAAATTTGTATAAAGAAACCCTTTAAAAAAAGCATCCATGCTGGAGGTTGGACATGAACAGGAAGTGGCACCTTAAATAAAGGTAGTCCTTGATTTACAACAGTTTGTTTAGGGACCATTCAAAATTACAACGGAACTAAAAAGAGTAACTTATGACCATTTCTCACACTTATGACCTTGGAGCACCTCCGTGGCCATATGATGAAAATTCAGTTGCTGGGAATTGAGTCATATTTATGATATGGGGTCTGTGTGTTCATTTTTTGCAACCTTCTGGCAAGCAAAGTCAATGGGGAAGCCAGATTCACTTAACAATTGTATTATTAATTTAACAACTTCAGCAATTCACTGAAAAACTGTGGGTATATGCATGAATTATTTATTTATTCTGTTATATTATGTAGTGTATATTGGAGGTGGTGACCCTTTTTGAGAGCTGTATGCAACAAAATTTCGTTTTAATGTATGCCAATTAGTGTACATTCAAAGTGACAATAAAGTTTTTATTGTGTTATATACATACACACACACACGTGTGTGTGTGTGTGTGTGTGTGTGTGTGTATATATATATATATTTCGCTGGGGTACTTACATGTTGTGCTGTTCAGCTTCCTTTCGGGTATTATCCCACGTCATTGTAGTGCTTTTCAAAGTTGTAGCAACGTTTCAGCAGAATCTCATCTGCCATCATCAGGCTTCTGTATGGAAGTGTGTCCCTCACAGTTTCTCTGTGAGACACACAGTTCCTCAGAGACAACAGTTCTCAGAGGAACTGTGAGACACACTTCCATACAGAAGCCTGATGATGGCAGATGAGATTTCTGCTGAAACGTTGCTACAACTTTAACAGAACTGACAATGAGCTACAACTTTAAACAGAACTACAATGAATGTGGGATAATACCCGAAGGAAGCTAAACAGCACAATGTAAGTACCCGTCGAGAAGCTTAAAATACATACATACAACATACATAACATAATAATATAATATTTATAATATATATATAATATTATATATATATATATTAAATTCTCTCTCCCTCCCTCTCCTCTCTCTATATATATATATGTATACTCTGTATTCTATTCTTTCATAATTCTATCTATTCACTCTTCTCTTCTCTTCTCTTCTCTTCTCTTCTCTTCTCTTCTCTTCTTCTTCTCTTCTCTTCTCTCCTCCCCTCCTCTCCTATTCCATTCCATCTATTCTATTCTATTCTATTCTATTCTATTCTATTCCATTCTCCCTTCCCTTCATCCTATTCTATTCTATTCTATTCTATTCTATTCCATTCCATTCCATTCCATTCCACTATTCTATTCTATTCTAATCTGTGGCAAGAAAAGTCATAAAATGGGACAAAGCTCACTTCATAAATATTTCACTTAGCAACAGAAATTTTTGGGCTGAATTGTGGTCATAAGTCAAGGACTACCTGTACATCCTTTTCAACGTCTGCAGGTAAAAATGCATTTAAAATTACAATGGGATGATAGAACAATGAAGAATGAAAAAGAAATTAAGCACAGGATAATCTCCTGCAAAACAAATCAATAGATTAAAATCATTTCCTCATTTTTATTCCATTACCTTCCACTTCCTCTTATCTGCCTTCCAGGTTAAGAACTGAATAATCCTTTCTTGGGGTCTTAAATATAGGAAGTATCTGGGAATGCTATAAGGGCATAACAGGGAGGCCTTATGGTAAAATTAGATTTTCTATAGTGTGAAATTTCCCCAAGGAAAATAGGATGCTGCATTCTTATCAGGAACCTGTAATTTACAGCCACTATATGATGGATCAAAACCGTCTAGAAATGTTCTCAGCTGGAAGCAGAGATGAGAAAAACAAAGTCATTTAAGTGTCTATGGAGATTCTCGCTTATGATTGTCCCAAAGGTGTTTTTTCAGTTCAATTTAAATTCAGCGAATCTATCTGCATTTAGAAGACAAAGGCCACTCTTTTGAAGGTATCAAAGTCCACATTTTGGACTGCTGGTTTGAAAGAGGGGTCAAAGAGGCTATCTATGTCAAAATCGAACAGCCCTCTCTCTCAACAGAAGGGGAGGGATACGACATTATCGATCTCCAATCCACAACAGAGTCCTTTCAGCAGTCCCAAGAAAGTTCCACACCTGTTTGCAGTACAGGTAATTCTCGACTTATAATAATTCATTTAGTAATCGTTCAAAATTACCACGGCACTGAAAAAAAGTGACTTACGACTCTCTTTCACACTTCCAACCATTGCAACTTTCCCCATGACAATGTGATCAAAATTTGGATGCTTGGCAACTGATTCACATTTATGACTGTTGCAAGTGTCCCGGGGTCATGCGATCCCCTTTTGCGACTTTCTGACAGTAGGGAAGCCAGATTCACTTAACAACTGTGTTACTAACTGGATTCCCTTAACAACTGTGGCAAGACATAAAATGAGGCAAAATTCACTTAACGTATGTTTCCCTTAGCAACAGAAATGTTGAGCTCCATTGTGGTCATAAGTCAAGGACTACCCCATTCAGGTGACCCTGAGAGTACAGATAAAGCTCCAAGTGACCTCGATGACTTTCAGAGAGAGGGCTAATGACTAGATGACCACAAGGAATATAAATCCTTCCATTCTCTGAAATTCAGTCAGAACTGAAGAAGCTTCTTGGATGAGAAGCGAAAGGTCTTCAAGGAAAAACAAAGAAAGTCCAGGTGCCTCTTGAAAAAGCACCCTTGGGAAAGCCACATCAGATGGCAACTGAGCAGAGAACCTGTGCTTCATATGTCTGGGTCAGGGATGCAAATCAGTAAAGAAAATGAACTGGCTACTCTCTGTGAAAGTAAGGAATGAGAAACAGCCTGAGGTAACTTTGGATTTTATACAGGAGATCATCCTCGCCTTGAAATGGGCTCAGGTATCAAACACAAGGTTGTCCATTGGCATAACTGTCAAACAGCAGGTGGCTTCCACACCTGTGTCCATTACACTGGGGCGTGATACTGTAAAAAAAAAAAATAACTAGAAGGTTTCACTTTGCTTCAAGGAAAATGTTCAGATAAAAAGCAGTCACGAGAGATTTAAAGAGGGAACTAAATTCAAATCACCTTCACCGGCTGCTTCCTGCTTTTAAAATGAAACATTGAAACTAGAAATTAAATAATACCCTTTACTGTTTACAATTCTATTTCCTATATCTCCTTGCCAAATGATAAATAATCCTATGACCCCATATAATTTCCTACTTATCTCCTTTCCCATCAAAATAGACCACCATGAAGTATCTCCAAAAAGTCCCAAATGACACATTATCTATTTACGACATCTAAACTTTAAACCATATCATTCCTTTCATAACCCATAAGTGGCATAGGTTTTTTAGATCAACTGCTGCAGCACAATAAAAGAATTGGAAGGGACCTTGGAGGCCTTCTAGTCCAACCCTCTGCCAAGGCAGGAAACCCTACACCATTTCAGACAAAAGGTTGTCCAATCTCTCCTTAAAAGCCTCCACTGGTGGAGCACCCACAACTTCTGAAGGCAAGCTGTTCCACTGATGAATTGTTCTGTCAGGAAATTCCTCCTTAGTTCTACTTTGCTTCTCTCCTTGATTAGTTTCCATCCACTGTTTTTTGTCCTGCCTTTAGGTTTTTGGGAGAATAGCTTGACCACCTCTTCTTTGTGGCAACCCCTTAGATACTGGAACACTGCTATCATGTCACCCCTAGTCCTTCTTTTCATCAAACTAGACATACCCAATTCCTGCAATCATTCTTTTGTTTTATCCTCCAATTCCTCAACCTCATTATTATAGCTAACCCCATTACATCACATTAATTAATAATGTAATTACATTATTGCACCTAACCCCATTATTTTTGGGCACTGTTCTCTACAAAAAAATGAACCCCTTTTGCTAAAAATAATAATAGTAGTAGTTTAGACAGCTGAGATTTAGATATCAAGATGAATTTTCCTTCCAGTGCAGAAGACAAGGCACAGCTTCAGGTTATTCTGCTAGATCTTGCTGCAAAGAGCGCAGATGCCTAGAAAAACAGAATAATCCAACCATTTTTCCTGGCTGTTGACCTTCATTTTTAACCACCCCTTCCGTTTTCCACAAAGAGGCCGTTGTTGTTTTTAAATCAGAGTCCACATAATGGACCACATTTAAATGAAATAAGTCATTCCACATACAGTAAAACAGCTTTGTTTGGCGGTGGGAATGCACACATCACAAACCCTAATACCGCTTTGTACCATAGCAACCTAGGGTTGCCTGTCAGCTCGGGCAAACCGTACCTTCTTGGCTCGGCTCGGGGTCAGGCGTAAGAGAGATGTCATCCAGTTCTCTCAAACAGAGCCATTCTCCATCCATCGACACCCGGAATTTGCACAAATAGATGGTTTCCATGGCAGCTTGGGTGATCTTGTCTGTGGTGGGAGTTGGCGTATCGCTTTGAGGCGTCAGAGCGGACATGATGACTCAGCTGATACAACAATAAAGCCGATATGGGGAAAATAAAAATAAAACCAAGCAAAAATTTAAAAAAAATAACCATAAAAAGGAGAAGGGGGAGGAAAAAAAAAAAACCTTCCCCTCGGAGAGAAAANAAAAATAACCATAAAAAGGAGAAGGGGGAGGAAAAAAAAAAAACCTTCCCCTCGGAGAGAAAAAAAAATTCTATCGCTGGTGGCCGGCCCGGGAAAGATTTGCTGGAGATCAGACAATGCACTACTTTGAGGAAAGCAAAGCAGAGGGGAAGGGGGGGAAAAGAAAGCCCTTTCTCAGCTGTTTTCCTTCCTCTGGTTTTCTTCTGCAAAGCTGCACAGCCCTGCATGCACGCTCGATGTGACTAGGAGCTATTATTCCTCAATAACCCCTTCGCGCACGGCCTCTGCATCAGGAGAGCAGGGGGTGGAGGAAAAAAAAATCTATCAGCCCTCTTGGCTATCTCAGAAAAAGCCTTGTCTTTTTTTTAAAAAAAGGCAAAACAAGGAACAATAACCACAAAGAGAAGAAAAGGTACCCTGGATCCACTGAGATCTACAGCTGCTCTCTCGCTCTCTCTCTCTCTTTTTCTCTCTCTCTTGCCCCCTTCTGATCAACCCAGATTCAGAAAGATAATAGGATTGGATTGTGCGCAGTTAAAGAGGGTGTTGACCAAAATGGCTGACTAATGAACTAAAATGAAAATTCAGACTCATGTGACCAGCTTGCTCTCGCCGTACGGCAAGCAATTCCCGAGATGCTTCATAGATGCCTGAGAAAAAAACTCGGCCGATTCCGTCCTCAGCATCTCTTCTCTACTTAAGCCAAGCTGGTCTAACCCACTTCCAGGCACAAAGAGATATAAACATGCTTTAGATCAACCTTTTAGCCTTACAATTTGTGATGAGTACCCTTTGAATGGTGTGGGAGTAGGAAGGGATTTCCAGAGGGGAAAAAAATTGCAGACCACAAGAACCATTTGCACTACTCAGGTGACCCTGAGGACACAGATAAACCTCCAGGTGCTTCAAGGACCCTCAAAAAAGGACCAGCTGTCTGCAAATGACCAGCTGTCTGCAAGAAATATAAATCCTTCCATTTCCCACTGTCCTGTCAGAACTGAAGAAGCTTCTTGGATGAGCAGGGAAATATCTTCAAAAGGAAAAAAACAGAAAGTCCAATTGCCTCCTGAAAAAAAACACCTTTGGGATCAACCTCAGACGTTTAACATTTTCAAAACATCTTTAGCACACATGTTTATTCTTTTGCAAAGAGGCCCATTTTCTGAATGGGGAGACTGTGTCCACTAAATGTATCCATTTCATACGTATTTAGCATCCATGTCAGTGGAAAAAAATATTGAGAAGGGATTCTGCTGAATACCTAGTGCTTGGCATGCACATATTATTTGCAAGTTGAGTAATGGATCAACCACAGCATGTTTGCAAAGAGGGTGATGGCATATTTTTATAGCCAATGCCAATTAGTCTCAAAAAGATCACCAGTGCATCACAGATCAGTCTGTAGTAAAATTTTAACCTCAATTTGCAGCTACTGTAAACAGATTTATTTACCTCCCAAGAGATTAATACGGAAAAAGAGACTTCAATTTCCAGTTCCTAGAGACAATCATTGCTTATTATGTTTAATCTAAAATTATTTTCATAAAAACTGAGTGAGATATGACCCAAAAGAAATTATCCATTGATTGATCCATCCATTGATTTTGATTAAATGATCAAAAGACGCTTCATACAGAGAATAAATGACTAACCTGAATAACAAAATAGCTGTTCCAAAGTCATCTTAGATCTTGCTTGAACCTGCCATTAAGAACATGTTTTAAGTAAATATACAACTATTTCTCAACTTACAATAGTTCATTCAGTGACCATTCAAAGCTACAACGGCACTGAAAAAAGCTACTTACTATTTTTCTCACAACCACTGAAGCATCTCCATGGTCATGTGATCAAAAATCAGATGCTTGACAACGGAGTCATCCTTACGACAGTCGCTGTGTGCCGGGGTCATGTGATTCCCCTTTTTGTGACCTTCTGACAAGCAAAGTCAATGGGGAAGCCAGGTTCATTTTGCTAAATTAACAACTACAGTGATTCACTTAACAACTGTGTCAAGAAAGGTCATAAAATGGAACAAAATTCACTTAACAACTGTCTCAGTTAGCAACAGAAATTAGGATTACCTGTAATCTTTCATAAGTCCAATATTGACTGTTTCCTAGTATGATTTGATTGCTTATTATACCCTATTACTATCATTATTGCACCTTATGATTCTTGACTTTTGACGAATGTATCTTAACAAATGTATACAGAGAGCATTTGCACCAAGACAGATTCCTTGTGTGTCCAATCACACTTGACTAATAAAGTATTCTGTTCTATTCTATTCTATTCTATTCTATTCTATTCTATTACACACACATCTTCTATAAAGGAAGAGACAATTTCCAGGCCTTTAAGGCCCTGCAAATCAAAATTATGCTAAGGTTCCAGCTTTATTTTGTAGCAAGTTCAGTTGTCAGAATTTACAATTAAAGGACTCTTTAACACAAAAATTATAACCAAGTCATTCAGTGAGAGAATAGTGAATATCAGATTTCTGCAAACACATGAGAGCCTATAAATATAATTTTCTTATTAGTTTTAGTTTAGTTTACTTTATTGTCATTGCACTTCCTACGATATAAAATGTTTCCTAGAAATTACATTCACAGAAATTGTGTAACCAGAAGCATATATTAAAATCATTATATATCAGAAACCAATCAATGCTGTGATTTTGGTTCGGAGTAGGTAATCGTTCCTTGATTCTTCATTCTCTTTACCTTTATTCAGTAATACAGGTGGGAAAATCCGTCAGTGCATTCTTTGCTCAAGGGTATTAAGGATTAGAATTCAGAAACAGGTGTTACAAACTGGACGTTATGCTTATTATCTAATTAAGGAAACTGCTTGTTATTTCATAACATTATTACTTCATCTGGCTTCAGTTTGGTTTCTTCAATGCTATCTCGGATCTTTGCTATCTCACATGTTATTTTACTCTAACTAATACTGGTGTACAAAACATTTTGCATTCAAAACACCTCCACTTCAAAGCCACGATTCCAACCTTGTCAGAACAAGTTCTTTCAACCCATTTCCGATCTCGTTGGAAGTAGAGTCACTCACGTTTAATGAGTGGCTTAAATTTGCTTTTTATTTATTTATTATCCCTTCTTTATTATAGGTAGAGAACATATATAGTACTCCCTCATCCTCCTGTGTTCCCTACAACAGCAACTCTGCGAAGTGGGTTGGGCTGAGAGACAGTGACAGGCCCAAAATTACCCACCTGGCTTTCACGCCAGAACTCCCAGACTCCTGGGGATTGGCCCAAAGTCACCCAGCAGCTTTCATGCCTAAAATGGGACTAGAACTCACAGCCTTCTTGTGAATTCTTATAAGTAGAGAATTACTTGTACTGCAAATTGCCCTTGCCTCAGTGTGTTTCTCCTTGTAACACATCAGAGGAAGAACCTGTAACCCATGTTCTTTTATACTGAAGATTGTAGACAACACTGCATCAAAACCTCATTCTTCCCCTTCCTGTAGCAATCTCCTGATCTTCAGGTAATTTTTATGCTGACTGTCTACTTACTGATAAAAGTTTTTCATGCAGTCCAAATATTGCAAAGTCTTTGTTATCTAGCATCAAGCCTTTGGCAGGGAATCCACAAGAAGATTTAAGATGGATTGCAATATATGCTTATTTGTGTTTCTCTATCTTGGCTCTTTTTTCCCCCCTCCATTCTCTGTTTAATTTGCTTTTATTTAGGCAATAATAACAACAACAGAGTTCGAAGGGACCTTGTAGATCATCTAGTCCAACCCCCTGCTCAAGCAGGAGAGACTTATATACCATTTCTGATAAATGGCTGTCCAGTCTCTTCTTGAAAGCTTCTAGTGAAGACAAAACCTCTGAAGGCAACTTGTTTCATTGGTTGATTATTCTCACAGTCAGAAAATTTATCCTTATTTCTAGGGTTAATATCTCCTGTAACACTGATTAATCTTACTGGAAGTGTCCCAACATGGAAACAGCAGTTTCAAGCTGAAAACACAATACTGTCAACCAGGAACACCTTCCAAAATAATTATAATTCTTCTGATGAGGTTGGGCCCTATTTTTACTGTTCCGGTACAGCAGGAAATATTTTGAGTTCAAACTTGAAATGTTTGCACATCTCTACTTTTCAATTCCTGCTGAACTAAATCCTGACCAATCACACATTTCCTCTACAAAATTATTTACAAACTTCTTGGCAATAGTGTACAACAAACAAACAGCGTATCTATCACTTTGGCCCTGACAAACACATTTTAATAGCTGTATTAAGCCTGTGCAATGCTTCAGATCTGATTCAGAAGAGGGGCTGCCAAAAAGGCCAACACAGTCCTAGGCTGCATAAACAGAGGGATAAGAATCAAGATCACCGTGAAGTCTTAATACCACTTGATACGCCACGGGAAGGCCATCCAGTTTTTGTCACCATGATATAAAAAAAAGGGACTCTAGACCAGGGGTGTCAGCCTCGATTTCACTGAGGGCCGCATCAGGATTGTGTTTGACCACAGGGGGCCAGGGTAGGCGGGGCCAGGGTAGGCGTGGCCAGCTCAATGTCACTCATGCCAGGGGCGCCTATGATGGCCAAAGCGTTCTGCCAACGAAAGAGGGCGCCATAGCTCCGTTTTCGCCTGCAACGGCCTCCTACAACTGTCTGCCAGCAAAAACGGAGCTCAGGAGGGCTACCTGCAGGTCTCACTAGCTCCTTTTTCCGCTGCAACAGTCTCCTGCAACCCTCTACCAGTGAAAACAGAGCTTGGGAGGGCCTTGTGTGGCCCTCCTGAACTTTGTTTTCGCTGGCACAGGCCCTGCGGGTCAGTCTTTCGCTGTTTCCAAGGTGGCCCCACGGGCCAGATCTGAGAACCCCTCGTGGCCAGATTTGGCCCCCGGGCCTTGTGTTTGACACCCCTGTTCCAGATAGAAAGAGTGCAGAGAAGAGCAACAGAGGGGACTGGAGGCTAAAACATATGAAGAACGGTTGCAGGAACTGGGTATGTCTAATTTAATGGAAAAGAAGGACTAGGGCAGTGATAACTAACCTTTTCGTCATCATGTACCGAAAGCGTGTAAGCGCATATACGTGTGCCTGCATCCATAATGCAATGCCCACGAGACCCCCCCGCCCCCCCTGTGCATGCACATGCATCTCCCACACAAGCATCTTCCCCCGTGCATGCATGGCAGATACCTGACAATCAGCTGGCTGGGGGGGGGGCATGCGCAGTGGATTTGATCCGGCAACAGCTCGCGTGTACGGCAGAAATGCTCTGCATGCTACTTTCAGCACACATAGGTTCGCCATCACGCGACTAAGGAATGACAATGTATCACTGTTCCAATATTTAAAGGGCTGTCTCAAAGAAGAGGGAGTCAACCTATTCTTCAAAACATCTGGAGGCAGAACAAGAAGAATGGATGGAACTAATCAAAGGTGAAAAGCAACCTGGAAGTAAAGAGAAATAACACTAATCAGTGGAACTATTGCCTCCAAAAGTTGTGGCTGCTCCATTATTGAGGTTTTCAACAAGAGAGGATAGCGACTTATCTGGAATGGTATAGGGATCTCGCTTGAGCAGAGAGTTGGGCTAGAAGACCTCCAAGTTCCTTCCAATTTCTACATATTATTCAATCTATATACTAGGGTCGCCAACCTTTTGGACCTCAGGACCACCAAACTCTAATAATTTTAGATCCCAGGGACCACTAACCGGTTCTGTGGCGCATGGCCTAATTGTTGGTGTGGCTTGGTGCCATGTGCTGGTGGGTGTGGCTTGGTGGTCATGTGACTGGCTGGGCATGGCTTGCATGTAAATATTATAAATATTTATATAAATATTGATATTTTTTTATTAAAAAAGAGCAACTTTTACCCAAACTCAAGCAAAGCAGGCAGATTGAATTGCTCACAGAATCACAGATTCATTCAGAAGTCTATCTGCCATTGGCTAGCTCAATCTTTCACATAAAATCTGCTTGCAAACAAGCTCATAAAATTTGCTAGCAAACTCACAAAATTAACTCACAACACACCATGCATGTAAATATTGATTTTTTAATTAAAAAAAAAGAGCAACCTTTACCCAAATTCAGGCAAAGCAGGCAGATTGAGTTACTCACAGAATCATTCAGTGATCTATCTATCTGCCATCAGCTAGCTCAGTCTCTCCAGTATACATGCCATGAGTCTGCACTGAATTTGCTTGCAAGCAAACCTTCAGTCTTCAGGGACTTTGCTTAGCCAAAGATCTAAAGACTAGCTAGAAAGCAAGAAATCCAACCATGTCCTGGTTCCCAGTTAATCTAAATCTCCTGGCACAGCAGAACAGATGATGGTCGGAAAAAGAAAAAATAGCAATTTAGCAGACAAGTTTACCAGGTAAGGAGTGTGTGGGCGGGGAGGGTTCCCATGGGCCATGTGGGCTGCTCAGCCCTGTGTTTCTGCGCAGCCTGGATTAATTGCTTTGTGGGGGTGAGATTTCTCTGCAGCCCATCAAAATTTTCTCACGGCCTACCAGTATAGCAGTGGTCACCCACCAGTGGGCCACAGCCCACTGGTAGGCCACCGCTGCAATACGCAACAAAATCAAGGTGGGGTTGAGTTCCTGTCTCATATTTTCTTCCATTTCAGGACTATCTCTTCTCCTGTTGTTCTTTAATGCTCCACTCCTTTCTTTTCCTCTAAACATCTGTCTCCTATCTTTCTCCAAGATCAGCTTTGCATTCCATTACACCTCAAACCCACCAACCTGCACACATGAAAATGAGAAGATCTTGACCCACCTACTTTGCATCTTTATTTGATTCATCCTGGCTCTCAAACACTCCAGCCATGAAGAACTTGATGTTTCCTGATTTAGAGATGCAAAGCCCTGAAAAGAATTGTTTTCCTAGTACCTAAAATAGCAATAAAACTAATTCTTAAGCAGAAAAGCACATTACGGGCATTAGTTGTGACTGTCAAAACACTTTAAATCTACCTGACTACTTTTATGCACTGTGTAGGCAGCAAAATGCTTTGGGCTTTATATAGAGCTTGTACAGAACTTGAAAATCAAGCCATGCTACCCTCCATTTCACATTGACTCCTAGTCCTTATTAAAATTAATGACACAAATTGCTCTTTGATAGGACAAGATTTTTTTTTAAAAAAAATCAGTAAGCAGTAGATGGATACAGTGTTTCCCTGAAACACTGTTTCCCTGACAGACAAATGTGTCTGGCTGGCTGACAATCTTAACTGGGGCTTATTTTCAGGGTAGGGCTTATATTACAAGCATTCTGAAAAAAACACACTAAGGCTTATTTTCCAGTTGTTTTATTTTCAAGGAAACAGGATAGTACTCATGGAAACATGATCAAAATCAGCCCCCTGAAATAACTTACCACCCACCTGCTCCCCATTGCATGCTACTTAATGGTTTCCCAGTAATAAAATTAACTACCAATTTCATACCTAGGCAATAGTGCAGGATCAGTGTGGAAAAAAGGAGATAATGTTGAAAGAGAAATGCGGTTAAGATCTTCCAAGTTTTCATTCTTGTTTTGGCACCTTCCTTGACTTAAGATAGAACACATATGCTCTCCCTTTCAGTTTCTCAAACTGTTGCATAAAAATAAATGTCTGATTCACCAACACTTGGTCCAAATTAGCCTTCTGCTTCGTTCACTCTTCAAGTGTATGAGCAACATGATATCTGACTGGTAAAACTTGTATTTCAACTGCCAGTTAGCTTCTACTGTGCATCTGTTTGTGTCTATAAGCATCCCAGGCAAACATCCTTGTTTGCAGCCGTAATCAATTGATAATTGATTCATTTTTTATTACTTTTATTTATTATATATTTATCATCATCCTCTTTTAATGACCCCATAATCCTTTGTGGCGTGGAGTCTGGGCATCTGAATGGAGCTGAGTGTTTACTGGCCAGATGCCCTTCCTGTCGCCAATGTGGACTTATATTCAGCAGATATATATTCATCGTGCCCAGAGAGAGAAATATCTACCTCTACCTAGGATCGAACTCACAGCCTCCTGATTATGAAGTGAGAGCTCCACCTGTCAACTCATAAAACCAAGCCAACGAAGCCTGAGAGGGTGGGGTTGCAACCCTAAATTCTATGTCTGCACTCAATTTGTTTTTGCTTTATACAGGTCATCTTCAAGAAGTGAGGAGCCGAAGGTCAACTCATAAAACATTCCTATGCCTGTTTTAGTAGTTCACATAAAAAGGGGTGAGGTGGGGAGGAAGGCAATCTGAAAGAGCAGTGCAGCAATTTGAAAGTGCAATTTGAAAGAAACATTCCAACTCTTATGTTTAAAAGACTGGAACTAAAATACCAGAGCTTTTGCCCGTGAATATATTTAATTGGAAAACGTGAACGATGATATCCAGGCTGTGAATGTGCTCAATTAGAGAATCTGATTTATGAGACACCCAGGGGGGAGGGGGGAAACAGAGTCACAGGGGACTGTAAATTATGTATGCCAGACTTGGCTTGCTGTCAGGATTCCAGCAATTGCTCTAATTAGATCAAGTTTCTCGAGCCAAACTTCAAAAAACTTCAAAGGATTTATTAGAGGCGACATACAGGGCATGCCACTATGTTGCCTCTAATAAATCCTTTGAGTTTTTTGAAGTTTGGCTCAAGAATCATGATCTAATTAGAGTGATTGCTGGAATCCTGACACCACCTCTAGGCCATCGCACCTCTCATTTATTATTTATTTATATCCTGCCTTTATTATTTTTACAAATAAAACAAAAGAACATACCCAACCCACCTTCCTCTTCCTACTTTCCCCATAACAACACTGTGAGGTGTGTTGGGCTAACTGACCTAAGGTTACCCAGCTGAATTTCATGCTTAAGGCAGGACTAGAACTCACTGTCTCCTGGGGATTGGCCCAAATTGGCTTCACCCAGATGGCTTTCATGCCGGGAGGTGGAACTAGAAATCACTGGCTCCTGGTGATTGGTTCAAAGTCAGCCACGTGAAATTCATGCCTAAAGGTACGACATGAACTTATAGTATGTTGGTGATTGGCCCAGAGTCACCCAGCTGGCTTCATGCATTAAGGGGGGACTGGAACTCAAAGTCTCTTGGTGACTGGCCCAAAGCCATCCAGCTGATTTTCATGGCTAATGTGGGACCTGAACTCATGGTCTCCTGCTTTCTATCTGAACTCCTGATAACCCTGCTGTTTAAATTCTTTTAAAGCCCATGTAAGATCTATATAAGATTCAGCACCAACTGGATAATGGCACAAAATCAATGAACCACTAAGTACATCTTCTTCCATATCAGTCTGTTCACTAGGAGCTCTCAATCGCTAAAAGTAACACCACCACATGTCAGGCCTTTAAATATTGTATCCATGAAAAGTTTTTATTACTTTAAGCAAATTGTTTTTAATGGTTTGATTTGGGGGGGGGGAGAGTCAATGTTTTATTCACTTTGTAATTATTTGCATCATCTACAAATAGAACCCAATATAAAGAAACCACCTAGATCTGAAAGAGTATGTTTAGAAAGCAACAAATATTTTCTTAATTCTTGCTATTCTTCCACTTGCAATTATATTTATGATTTGTATAAATGTATAAATAAAATGTATACAAACACATTTATAATAATTGTCTTAAAATTCTTTAGTCTGTCTGCTTTTTTTTGCTGAAGAAATGTACCTGTCTGGTTATTTAAGACCAAAGAACTCACAAAAGCTAAGATAGAAAGAAAAATAAAAAAAACAAAACCTACATACAGGTAGTCCTGTAAACCACTTAGAAAGCACTGTGTAAAAGCACTATGAAGTGGTATATAAGCCGAAGTGCTATTGCTATTAGACACAATGCCAGTTGAGTGACTTTGGGCTATTCACTTTCTCTCAACCATAGGAAGAAGGCAATGACAAACTACTTCTGGGAAACCTTGCCAAGAAAACTGCACAAACTTGTCCAGGCAATGTCCAAGAATTGGACACGACTGAATAGAAGAAGGAAAAAAACCCTGACTGATTTATACTGTATAATGATCACGCAGAAATAGAACAAAATGTTTTATGGGGACTGATAGTAATTCTCTTAAGGGACAAAAAAAACCACCTTATTTTTTTTTGTACTGAAAAGTCCTAAATGCATGATAAGCAGTACAAGCTGCACCTGGTCAGATTATAAACAAATTCCAGCACACTGAATACCCTCAATCACTACTATAAAAACAGTGCAATTCTGCTTCTGTCACTGGAACACACCTATGTCCTTCTACCAATTGAAAAAGGTAATTAGTGTTACAGAAACATAGAAAATCTTTTTTTTCAGAGCCAATTCTCCTCTTGACTAAATTAAGCAAAGACTCCCTTTGAATCTATCTGAGTTCCCATTTACTTTACAAACATTTCCATATTGTTTCCTTGGGGATGAACAGAACTGATTTGTCATTATAGGTAGTCCTCGACCTACAATCGTTCATTTAGGGATCATTTCAAGTTATAATGGTACTGAAAAAAGTGACTTGTGACCGTTTTTCACTTACCACCATTGCGACCTTCCCTATGGTCACCTGATCAAAATTCCAGCAGTTGGCAACTGGCATGTACTTACGCCAGTTTCACTGTCCCCGGGGGTCATGTGATCACCATTTGTAACCTTCCCAGCAGGCTTCTGACAAGCAAAGTCAGTGTGGGAAGCAAGATTCACTTAATGACACCATGTTTCACTTAACAACTGCAGCAAAAAAGGTCATAAAAGGGGATGCATTTTAACAACTGTCTTGCTTAGCAATGGAAACTTTGGGCTCAATTGTCAAGGACTACCTTTACTTTCTTTGAGGCCTGATTTATCCCCCAAAGGGGAATTTTCCAATCTAAAAGCAAAAGGAAACTTTCATTCTGCAGAAAAATTCATGTCCTGTTATTCATTTTTAGTTTCTTCTACATTTCAAAGAGAGAATCTATTTTTTTTCCCAGTGTTCAGCTTTAAGTGGATGTTTTCAAAGTATTGTAGGTGCTGTTTATATTCCACCATGTCAGTGTCAACCCTTAGCCACCATATAGAATCATCAGCTAAAAGGGCCCTTGGAGATCTTCTAGTGACTAGTACAATCTCCTGCTCAAGCAGAAGACCCTATACCATTTCAGACAAATGGTTATCCAATGTCTTCTTTGAAACCTCCAGTGTTGGAGCACCCATAACTTCTGGAGTCAAGTTGTTCCTGATTAATTGTTCTAACTGTCTCCAACACTGAAGGATTTTAAGAAGAGACTGGACAGCCATTTGTCTGAAATGATATCCTGCTTGAGCTGGGGGTTGGACTAGAAGGCCTCCAAAGTCCTTTCTAATTCTATTATTCTCTTATTCTCTTAAACATGGCAAGGCTTCTCTCTGATAACCACTTTGCTGGGAGGGGGGTTTCGCTGGCACCCACCTTCAGATAAAACAGCTTCCTTTGGGAAAGACTTTAACCCATCGGTTGAACAAATAAAACCTCAGGCGCTGACAGGTCAAAGCAGGTGACAAGTGGCTTGAAGGACTAGAAGGGGAGGGTGGCTGAGGAGGAAGGACAGCCATTCACACACAAGCTTTAGAGAAGACCCCCAAAAGGGGTAAACACACAATAAAGAGTCTTATATACACTTATATACACACAGAGAGGGACAGTGGGATATGAGGGAGGGTAGCCATTCAAACCCAAGTTTTGGAAAAGACACCCCAAAATGGGTACACATACCTTGCACACAAAGTCACACATGCACAACAAGAGGGTTAGTGAGGAGGACATTCACACCCAAGCTTTGGAGAAGACCTCTCCAAAAAAGGAACATGCACACATACACACACACAGGGAAGGTGTGAGGAGGGAGGGTAGCCATTCATACCCAGGCTTTGGAAAGAACCAAAAAAAGGGGATTCACACACACACACACACACACACACACACATATACACACTGTTACACACACACAGGAAGAGTGAGTGAGGAGGGAGGGTAGCCAGTTCACACCCAGGCTTTGGAGAAAATCCTTTAAAAAGGGGGGTGAGAACACACACAGAGAAACACACAGAGGAAGGAGTAGGAAGAGAATCTTCTCTTGAAGGATTTTTCTTGGGGAGGGTTGCAGAAAGCAGGGTGCGCCAACCAGAAAGAAGCATCTATGGACTGTGGTCCGGCTCCCCAACCTTTTGACAGCAGAGACTGTCTACCCACCCATCCACCCCGCGCTGGGGATAATGGGAGCCCAGATCCCACCCACGGGGAACAAGAACCCACCCAAGTTGCGGGGCTGCTACTACTCACGAGCGCCGCCGGTTCGCGGCTGGGCGGGCTCCGGCCCGATGTAGCTGAGCAGGACCGGCAACGGGTCGCCACGAGGGCCCGGCGGCGCGGCGCGCCAAGCGCTCTGGGGCTGCGCTCCGGGCGCGGCGGTGGCGGCGCCTCCTCCCCGGCCGGGATAAAGGAGGAAAAAAGGAGGCGAGTCCGGCGGCGCCTCCTCCTCCTCCTCCTCCCCGTCCGCTTCCCCGACGGCCTCCCGGCGTTGGGAGCTGCGGCCGCCGGAGCTTTCCATGCCGGCCAAGCGCGGGGTACCCCTCGGCCTCTCCAAGGGCGCACGGCAGGCAGGTCCCCCCGCGCGGCCAACCAAGCAACTTCGCTCCGTCGCCGCCACAGCCGCCGCCTCTCCGCGGATCAAGCCAGCTCGGGCCCAGCCGGCCTGGGGGTGGGGGGAAGCCTCGCCTTGACCCGGCCCCTCGCCGAGCTCCGCCCCACCCCGCCGGCCCCGAATTCGGCCGGCCTCCTCGGCGCGCGCCCCGGCTCCTCCCCGGAGCGCATGGCGGAGCTCCTGGGGCAGAGCGAGCCTGAGGAGGCGGGATCGCCTGGAAGGGTCCTAGTAGATCCTTGGGAGGGATCGACTTTTTTGTTGGACCGGGGAGGTTATTCCCCCCCCTCCGATTAATTTTCATTTTTTGGCAGGTGATACTGGGATGTCCCCCTCCCTTCATTTTCTTTCTAATTTATTGGGAACTGTCTTTCTTTTTGCTACAGAGGTAGTCCTCGATTTGCAACAGTTCGTTTAATGGCCGTCCCAAATGACAGTGGTGCTGAAAAAAGTGACTTATAATCCTTTTTAATACCCACCACGGTTGCAGCATCTCTGGGGTCACCTGTTGGCTACTGACAGTTGGCTACTGACTCATATTTATTTCCCCGGGTTATGTGATCCCCTTTTGCGACCTTCTGACAAAGTCAATGGAAAAGCCAGCTTCACTGAACAACCATGTTAGTAATTTAACATCTGCAGCAATTCACTTAAGGTAAGGAACATGGCAAGAAGTTATAAAAATGGGACAAAACTTGCTTAACAAGTAATATAAACAACTTATATCACTGAGTATAAATTTTGTCTTCAGTTGTGGCCATAAGTCAAGGACTGACTGTAATTCTTATTTGGGTTTTGGAATAGTTTCAATCAATTTTCCATTTTGATTTTTTTACCCCCTCTTCACTCTAAAAATGCATGGAAAAATGATGTTTTTCCCAGACATGGTGGTGGTATTGTGCCATTATTATTATTTTTCCATTTCCTTGAAATATTTCTTCCCCCTCTTTGCTATAACTCTTATTTGGGTTTGGATTCGTGCTCCTTTTAAAATTATTTTCCTCTTTGCTCTGCAGTTTGTATGGATAAATAAGGTTTTTTTTCAGAGGTGGTGGTATTTTGCGATTTTCTTTCTCATTTCCTTGGAGGATTGCTTTGCTGCAATTCTTATTTAGGTTTTGGGGTAGTTTTGGTCAATTTTCCATTTAATTTTCTTTTTCATCCTATAGTTTTTGTGGATGATAGATTTTTTTCAGATTGTAGGATATTTTTTTAATATATCTGTAAAGCAATTAACAGTATTGTGTTATTCAGTTGGCCTATGCTATCACCACGTTGTGCATTTAAAACATTAATTGTGGAGTATCTTAAAAGGACTTCAGATCAGAAGCTGCCTTTTCCATCCAAAAGATTTTATCAAATGGCATCATTTTCGGAAATGATTTGCCATTGCTTCCTTCCTAGGAGCTGAGAGCAACTAGCCCAAAGCCTCTCCACTAGTTTTCATGCCTAATTTTTAATTATTGTTTTTCTGTATTTATTCATTTATTTTCTGTATTTGTTTTTCTGCTTTATTCACCTGGTCACTTTGTAAGATGGGCAGCTACAACCCCATGGTGAGAGAGGCAGCCAATAAATTAATAATATATACAACAATATGACAAAATAAACACAAACAGGAAAATTAATTACGTTAGTTTATGCTGCCTTTCTCAACAGGGTTAACATACTGCAATCTTTCAAATAACCTTGTGCAGGTATTCAGTATTGTTTATTTAGCTTTTAACTCTGAAATACTTAATTCTGAGCAAATATTATCTCATGGAATTAAATAATATTCAACTCAATGCATAGTAAATTTGTAAAGATTCAAAGTAGTTGCCGGTAGTTAATGGGTGGTAAAGCATGCGCTGTGTTCAGGTCAGAATTGACAATTACATTTCCATTAATGTCATTACAAGAACTGAGATTTGCATTCTATCTCACTTGAATTCACTTTTCATTTACTATTTAAAGTTCTACTCCCCTGAAAAACTTATTTCTGAAATCTTGGTAGATAAATCAATATCCTTAAGCCTGTGTTATTGCTTTTCCTTATTACATACTGGTATTACTTGGCTCATTTTTTTAAAATCACCTGGATCTTTCCTGCAAATAACTCGTTATAATTTTATTTTTTCCAACCTTTGTCCCATGGTATTTATCTAGCAATTGGTAAGAGATTATTTTTCCCATGTGGTATAGGACACATTCCAATGTCTGATATGCTCTTAATTCCATGAATTAATTAGTAAGAAAAGTTTCAAAAATTGGAACAGATGATAGGTTCTAGCTTGCAGGTTTCAAAAATCTGGACAACTATAAGCAATGTTGTAATTGCACAAAGTAAGAATTGGATTAGATTGCCACATTCCTTGCAAAATGTGAGAATGTACAATTTTGCAGAATTTAACTTTGAATTTGTAAATTTCTGGGTCTGTACTTTTTAATGTTTTGATAATTTTGAGCTGTTTAGTTTAAACCAAGAATCCACAAAACTTAATAACCAATTTTGCAAATTCTTCAGTAATGTTTAGCATTATATGGCAAGTGGAACTGACATGAAGAACATAAAATTAAGAACACTTAATGAAGAACATAACCTAATAGTAACTACCAAACCAAACCAATCTTCCTCAAATTGTCACTCTATTATACTGGTTTGTATAATAGATTTGATATCCTTCAGATTTTGGCTGAAAGGTTTGGGGAATTGGTCTAAAACATCTGAAAATGATTTGGGGAATATTAGATGTGATATAACAGATGAGTACATTTGTCTCAGTAGGTGGCAGCATTTGGCTAAACTTTCTATGTTAAAATCTAAGCAGAGGGGGACTTGACTAGTACTTAGATTAGGAAACTACCAGCCAGTATCAAAGCCGAAGATTAGACTGAAGAATAGTTATGAAGTCGCACAGAAAGAATCAGCAAGCTGTTTTTGTACTGTGGCCAAGAAAAATACATGGATATGTACCAGAAGTAGCCAATAGTGAAGCTCGACTCCACAAAGACTTCACTTTTATGGAAGGTACAATAGCATGAAACAGCTTGGAAAAGTTCTGAATTGACAAGGCCAGGACAGGTAGTCCTCAATTTATGACCACATAAATTGGTGGACCAAAACTCCTGTTAAGTGAGACATTTGTTAATAGTAATAGCACTTTGACTTACACACCATTTTACAGCCCTCTCTAAGATGTTTACAGAGTCAGCCTATTGCCCCCAACACAATTTGGGTCCTCATTTTACCCACCTCGGAAATCAACCTTGAAGTGAGTTCAGTGAGTTTTGCCCCTTTCTCGACTCAGTTGTGAAGTGAATCACTGCAGTTGATAAGTTAGCAACTTGGTTGTTAAGTGAACCTGGCTTCTCCACTGACTTTGCTTGTCAGAAGGTCACAAAAAGGGATCATTTGACCTTAAGACAAAGCAAAGATCAAATGAACCATTTGCAGAGTATCAGAATTTTGATCACAGGATCATGGGGATGCTGCAAAAGTTGTAACTGAAAAAATGTCATTTTTTTTCAGTGCCGTTGTAACTTTGAACTTTACTAAACAACCTATTGTAAGTTGAGAACTACCTATGGTTGGTATCCAGCTGTAAACCAAGTAGACAACACTCTGTCTGCATATCTCCAAGTGATATTGTCATCTACCTCCCCTCTGCTCCACTGCTATGTCCTGCCACATTTTATTCCAGAAATATCAATGCTCAAAGGAACCAAATGAACCATGACTGAAGGTATCTCAGCTAGTGCTCATTCAAGCACTACAAATAGTCCTCAAGATACGACTATGATTGAGCCCAAAATCTCTTCTGCTAAGCAAGAGAGTTGTTAAGTGAATTTTGACCCATTTTATGACCTTTCTTGCCACAACAGTCAAGGAAGTAACAGTTGTTAAGTGAATCTGGCCTCCCCATTGATTTTGGTTGAACAGGCCCAAAAGGTGATTATGTGACCCCAGGACATTGCAACTGTCACAAATATGAGGCAGTTGCCAAGTGGCTGGATTTTGATCATGTGACCATAAGGATGCTGCAACGGTCGTAGCTTTTCATTCAACTGTTGCAGCATCCCCAGGATCACATAATCAAAATTCAGCCTCTTGGCAACTTTTTCCAGTGCTGTTGAAACTTCAAATGGTTAGTTTAAAAAAAGGGATAATTTGAAGACTACCTTTATAAATTAAAGTCAAAACCCAGTAATGGATACAACCCTGGAAGTAAGAACCATTATTAAAAGAACACACGTTATAATTCCCAAAAAAGATACATTTATTAAGTTCACATCCGCTATCTTTAGTTGCAAATAAAGAGGGAGAGGTGAAAAAAAGGAAGACAATGGATCACTTGAGCTTAACACTTTTCTTAACTCCAGCACGGATGCCAGACAATTCGCCTGCATATTTTTGCGTTTCTCTTCGGAATTCACGAACTTGTCCCCTTCTACGGATCTTGGCTTTTCTGAATTTCTCTCGATGTTTGACTCTTGGGTTACGATCAATCTTCTTTCTTCTAGGCGTAAGGCCTTTATTTTTCAACATCTGGTACGTTGCTCCTCTCTTTTGGTCCGATTCCACCTCTTCAATGATGGGATGACTTGTGCCTTCTTTTTCTTCTCGTTTCCTCTTCTTCTTAAGCATGAGCTTTTCTTCCATCTCTTTGTAAAAATCCAATGCAGCTTGCTCATCAAAATCAGAGTCATCCACAAGCTCGTCTTCAGCCTCATTATTAGTAAAGTTTGGAGATTTCGTTTTCCTTTTATTAACCATTTTCCTAACCAACGGCAGGAGCTTCTTCCTACTTTCCACCCCATCGATCTCGTTACTGCGGAATTCCTTAAGGAGCAGATGAACCTCTGGCAACAGTTTTTGGTCCACCACCGCTAAGTCATTGATCAGGTTCCTGTAAGTGACAAGCCTTTCGATGACAGGATGGCCATGGATTGGAATCCTTTTGGCTTTCAGCACCAAGTAAAAACTGATGTTGCAGCAGTAGTTCAAATAGAGGTGGTACTTGGTTTGCAAATACTGGCTCCCTTTTCCCGCTGGGATGACTCCGTCACCCATCATTTGCATGAGGGGCTCCAGTTCATCTCTGAGCTCCACCACTTTGGCTTCAAAGTCCTGAATCAGCTCCAGCAGTTCGGGAGATTCCTTCCTCAGCAATTTCAGCTGTTCTTTTCTAGAAAGGGATGCCAAATCCTTGGTGATTTTCTGCCCGGATTCTTTTCTGCTCGGTGGCTCCGCCGTCCTGGTGTAAGCCTGAAGGAGATCCAAGCCGTAGTCTTCCTCGGCCAAGTTCTCCGCCATCCTCCTCTGAATAGCCTGGGCTTCCGCCTCTTCTTCCACCTCCTCTGCTTCCACCTCTTCCTTGCTCTTCTTGGGGGCTTTGGGACGGCGGGCTGCCCCCTCGTAGTCCGTGCCATAGTAGAGCTTCTTCCTCTGACCCCAAGCCAGCTCACTGGGGAGGCCTGAGCCCCATTGGCCTTTGCCCCGCTGCTCTTCCAGGTCGCTGTCCATGTCCAGAGGCTCATCGTCCTCCTCCTCCTCCTCACCAGGCCTATCATCCCCATCTTCCTCAGACTCACTATTCTCGGACAGGTGCAGGCCCAGCACTTCCTCCTCTTCTTCCTCCTCCTCTTCTTCCTCCTCTTCCTCCCTGCCCAGCGCCGCCAGCACCGCCTCCTCCAACCGCCGCTCGTGGAAGTCGTCCGCCTCCTCCGTCACGCGCGGCTCCCCGACTTCGGGCTCCTCCATCTTCTCTTCGCGCTCGGCCGAGGCCCGCAAAGGCGGCGGGATTCTGCGGCGTGCCCTCCCCATGCTGGCCGCCGGGAAAACGAGACGGACGCAAATGATCTCAGCCGGCAAGGAAAGGTACGACTTCCGGGTCGAGGTTGAGGGCCCTCCCCAACGCGGAGCCCGCTTCCGGTTTCTGGGAAAGAAAAAAGGATGGCCTTGCTGTGTTTGTCGCCTCTGTTTCGCACTCCTCCAATAGCAACTTCCGGCGGTTGAACTTCCGGTTGTGGAGAGCTTGGGGCGTTCTATTTGGAAAAGGATTATAGATGCAGAGGTGTCCAATCTTGGGCAACTTTAAGACTTGTGGACTTTAACTCCCAGAGTTCCTCAGCCAGCTTTGCTGGCTGAGGAACTCTGGGAGTTGAAGTCCACAAGTCTTAAAATTGCCCAAGGTTGGAGACCCCTGCTACAGAGAGCGGAGCATGTTTCAAAAGAGCGTCGCGTCAGCATGGGGTCCTTTGGGCTTTGGACTCTTTTGCCCGCCGCCATTCCTCGCCCCCCCCCCCTGNCCCCCCCCCCCTTGGTTTTCATAAGGAATATGTTGCTTTTTTTAGACATCTGGGGGAAATCCGACTCTGCACCCCGACTAATTATCAATGATGTCTGCATCTACCTACCACCTATCATCTTTATAACTATTATCTACCATCTACCTGTCTATCAACCACCCATCCATCATCTATCATTATATATCATCTACATACCACTGTCTGTCTGCCTATCTGTCAATCTATCATCCATCCATCCATTTATCATCTACCATCTACCTGTCAACTTGTCTTATCATCCTTCTATCATCTGTCTTCCTATCTCTATCTAATGCTGTATAATTACTATGTGCTCCCTCTATCATCTATTTATCATTATCTAGCTGCAGTGGATTCTACTCTCCATTTTTTATAGTGTATGGCTACTATGTCGCTTTTACTGCTGTTCCTTAGATTTGCAAACTAGTAATAGCAACCAGACAAAGTGATATATAATTAACTTTACTGCCACTAAATTAGAGGGAACAGGGGCAGGTCTTTCCTGGGCTTGGAAGTGATGCAAGGTTTAACCTGGCTCGTATTTTTATTCATTTCTTGATAAGTTTTTCTTTATAAGTAACTCAAGGTGGCATGTGAAGATACCCAAGGATGACCAAGAGTGGAGAGTAGCTTGGGAAGCCCATTTTGTTGCCAAGAAAACTGCATCCAATGGAATCTGCTAGGAGAGGGATGTAAAAATACAAGATGACAGTCACAATTGTGTGTTGAAAATCCTGTGACCATGAATGCCATCTTGAAGTTTTGGGTTCGCTCATGAACAACGATGCCCCTGATTGTGTTTATGTAGTGAGGAGTTGAATTTTATTAGAGGCCACCTTCATCTTTACCAGAAGATGGAGACAGTTACAGGTTTTCAAAGAGATGAAACTCAGGGCATTGACTTCCAAAGCCAAGCCACAAGGGTACAAGGCTTGCGTAACCTCTGTTCTCCTTTCTTACGATCTATAGATAGTCCTTCACTTATGACCACAGTCAAGCCCAAAATTTCCACTGCTAAGTGAGGCAGTTGTTCAGGGGGTTGGACCTCATTTTCTGACTTTTTTTTGCAACTATTGTTAAGCAACTTAACTGCAGTTGTTAACAGAATATGTGATAGTTAAACAAATTTGACTTTCCCCATTGGCTTCGCTTGTAGGGAGCTGGCTGGGAAGGGATCCAATGGTGACCCCAGGACAGTCATAAATACATGCCAGTTACCAAGCACTCAAATTTTAGTTACATGATCATGGCAGTGGTGGGAATCAATTTTTTTCAATACCGGTTCTGTGGGTGTGGCTTGGTGGGCGTGGCTGGTGAGTGTGGCAGGGGAAGGATACTGTAAAATCCCCATTCCCTCCCCACCCCACCAACCTGCTTTCCAGCTCCCTTCTCCTGTGCAGGGCAACCAAGGAAGACCCAACTCATCAGCTGGGACTCAATGGGAAGCAGAGAATAGATGGGATTGGCGGGGCCAGTCAGAGGTGGGATTTGCTGGTTCTCCAAACTACTCAAAATTTCTGCTACCAGTTTTCCAGAACTGATCAGAACCTGCTGAATACCACCTCTGGATCCTGGGGATGCTACAACGTAACTGCCATAACTGTGAAAAATGGCCATATGTCAATTTAAAATTTGTTTTTATTTGGTTATAAAATAAGATACAAAATACAAAATAAAATAAGAAGACAGTGAGGGGAAAGGAGGGAAAGAGAAGTGAGGAAGGGCTGGGGGAAAAGGGAAAAAAAATGTTATGACTCTCTCTGTTGCAGTAAAATAAAGTATTGACATCAAAGCACAACTTTTTGTTTTTGTTTTTCCATAGTAATATAACAATTTCTATGAACACATATTCATCTAATTGGTAAAACCCAAAAATCATCATTTCATTTTTTTTCACCCCAAGCACAAAGTCAGAAACAGTTTCCATGAGGCAACAAAGATACTTATATTCTTTTCTTTAATCAAAACGGTCAATTTAGCCATTTCTGTCAACTCCATCAGCTTCTGTAGCCATTCGTCCACGGCTATGTCTATTTTTTTTAGTGCCATTGAAACTTTGGTCATTAAACAAATAGAACTACATGTAATACCTCAAAGATGAAATAATGACTTTTCATAATGTGAAATGTAAAATAATGACTTTTCTTCTGCTTTGGGTCCTTGTCTTAATTATTAAACCTGTCTTTTATTCCTCCTCAATTATAGCAGCTGCACCTGTTTTGTGGTTTTCTTAAAAATAAACTGCCACCTGGGCTTTTTGCATATAATGGTTCCAGGGTTGGGCCTAATATATCACTTTGTGGCTATCAGATGCATTCTTTTTCCACCACAACAACTCTTGGAGGAATCTCATTGTTCCTCTGTTCCTGTCTGTTTCTCGATTCTCTGTACTTTGTTGATTGAGAAGAGGCACTGTGTAAAATATTCACACGTGGCAGTTTATCATAGTTTTATGGAGGCAGACGGAAATGGGGAAAAGGCTATGTGGCCGTAGCATTGCTTTTGACACTGAAATATCTGATTATACTTTAAAAACAAAGTAGCCTGAAGTCAATTATTGATCATTTAAATGGACATTTCAGTACAGACTGTGAGAACAATTAATTGATGGAACAACTGGCCTCCAGAAGTTGTGGATGCTCCAACACTGGAGGATTTTAAGAAGAGACTGGACAGCCATTTCTCTGAAATGATATAGGGGTGTCCTGCTTGAGCTGGGGTTGGACTAGAAGGCCTCCAAGGTCCCTTCCAATTCTCTTATTCTATTAAACCTGCTAAGGCTTCTATCTGATAACCACTTTGCTGAGTTTTTTTATGCTGGCACTCACCTTGAGCTAAACAACTTTCTTTTGGGAGAGACGTTAACCTATCGGTTGAATAAATAAAATAATAAAATCCCACCGGTTGAAGAACTAAAATTTCAGGCACTGACGCTGCAAAGCAGGTGACAAAAGCTTGAAGGACTGGAAGAGGAGGGTTTAGTTTAGTTGATTGTCATTGCACTTCTACAATGAAATTAAATACCATCTTCAGTGTACATTATGACTATGAAAATAAACACAAACACATTCTATACATTGAATTATGTACACCTGATATTGCATTACTATTGCACTATACAGTAAAATTCAGTAGAGCCCTGGGATAGAAGCTGATAGAATGGTGAGTGAGGAGGTGGGACAGCCATTCACACCCAGGTTTTGGAGAATACCCCCAAAATTGGAGTGAACATATACACACTTGATAATTTACATGGATGTTTCGATACAGTTTCCTTTACAGTGGAACAACTTGCCTCCAGAAATTGTGAATGCTCCAGTACTGAAAGTTTTTAAGAAGAAATTGGATAACCAATTATCCAAAATGTGTAGGGTGTCCTCCCTGATCAGGGGGTTAGACGAGAAGACCTCCAAGGTCCCTTCCAACTCTGTTATTCTATTATTCTGTTTGATACACAAATGATTTGAAATGATTTTCTTGTACGATTTTAAAAAAAACTCTCCAACCTAGTTCTTAGCTTCCTGCATTTCTATCCAAATATTAATCCAAGACAATCCCACTTAGTTTTCCAGATAGGCCAAAGCCAAGTGGCTTCTTGCCATTTCCTAAGGTTTACTTGAGATTAACATAGGCAAAAATGAACATAAGTTGTGTGTGGGGGTTGACTTTCTTATTTATTCAGGCTTTCCATCTCAAATAGCAGCCCACTTTTAACTGTTTCATCACATTTTAGCTCATTTCAGTGGAGCTGAGTGTCCTCCAGGCAAAAATAAAATGAGGAGAATTGAAAAAATGTTGAGAGAAAAGCTGTATAAAACAACAAAATAAATAAATAACATTCTTGTAGCTCAGAGTCAGAGTAGTAGAGTCCCAGCCTTGCAAGTAATCCTTAACTTATGACCACAATTGAGCCCAAACTTTCCAATGTTCAAGCTGGGCAGTGGTTAAGTGAGTTTTGCCCCATTTTACAACTTTTTTGCCACAGTCATCAAGCAAATCACAGTTATATAATGTGGTCCTAAAGCAAATTTGGATTCTCCCATTGATTTTGCTTATCGGATGTCGGCTAGGAAGGTTACAAAAGTTGGTTAGATGACGGGAGCAGTACAGCCATCATAAAGAAATGCCAAGTGCCTGAATTTTGATCACATGACCACGGGGATGCAGCTGCAACAGTCGTAAGTGTGAAAGCAGTCATAAGTCACATATTTTAGTGCCATTGTAAAACTGTCACTAAACAAACAGTTGTAACTAGATGTTGTAGTCTGTCGGCAGCCTGCAGAGACGGCAGCAGAATCGGACAGTGGGGAAGAACATGGGCCAGTCCGGGAGTCTGGGGAGGACTTGGAAGAGGGTCCTACATCCGATGCAGAGATGGGGCCAGGGCCACATGGGAGTTATGTGCTGACCCCATGTTCGTAACATGGGGCAAAACTTGTTTAACAATTGTCTTGCTTTGCAACCGAAATTTTGGGTTCAATTGTGGTCATCAGTTGAAGACTTCCTATATTTTAAACTCCTTTCCCCTAAGATCTGCAGCTTCTGTCCATGTCACATCCACTCTACCCTGTGGCTCAGTGGTGGTATGTTACCGGTTTGGACTGGTTCACCTGAACTGATAGTAAAAAAAAATAAAAGCCTCCAAAAATCAGCTGNTGAACTGATAGTAAAAAAAAAAAAGCCTCCAAAAATCAGCTGAGAGGAGGAAGAAAGAAGAGAAAAGCCCAGGATCGGCCCTCCACCCCGCCCCTGGGCTTTTCTGTTCTTTATTCTCTCAGCTGATTGGCATTGTAGATCTCATCTGGTGTGGGAAAAGCTGAGCATGCGCATTAGTTGTGCATGCATTAGGTGCACACATGCATTAGGTGCACATGCACACATATGCGATCACCGAATCTATAGTGGGACAAGTAGGATCCCACTGACTGCTTTGAAACTTAATACAAATATAATAATCATATCTTTCTTTGTCACTTAAGACTTGCTTCATACTCTATGTTGGATCCAGTTGATGTTAATCATGGGTAGCTGAAGTACTTGTGTTCCACTGGCATTTTCTGAAGAAGAGGCCAAGACATCCCACCTGATGCTAATAATATATTACTTCAAAGTCTTGGTTTGAAAATTCAGTTGAGGGCATCCTTTGCAAAATAGCCCACCTTTTTACGGACTCAACCAAGGAACTGAAACTTTATATTTTAAAAATCAAACTGTGGTCAGAAAGTGGGTGTTTTTTCATGTGTGCTTGAAGGCAGTTAAGGGCAGAACCCTAGAGCTGAAGGACTGAAAAAGGCAGCTTGAAATCTAGGTAGAAATTACTGTCTTGTACCATCCGCAACATTTTATTCTAATAAAAATAAAACCACTGCATGGGGATTTTTTTAAAAAAAATCCTCACCACAGGATTCATGTGAATTTGCTACATCATGCAAGAATATCTTTGTCCCAACTACCTTCATTTGTGGTCACAGTTCCCACGTAACTGCCATCTTCCCCCCCCTCAGTTTTTCTTCGCCTATAAACACACACACACACACACACACACACTGTGTATCTGTGTGCGCCACNACACACACACACACACACACACACACACACACACACACACTGTGTATCTGTGTGCGCCACCTGCCCAACAGCTGATTGTCAGACACCTGGCACGAAAGTGCAGGGGACAGGGGGCACGGGAGATGTGCATGCATGCGCAGAAATTCAGGGGGGGTCACGAGCGCATGCGCAGAGACGTGGCCCATGGGAGGTGTCAGGCTCCCACACACAGAGGGTGTGGGGGGGCGCACAGGAGCACACAGAGGGTGTTGGGGGCACATGGACGCACACACACACAGGGTGTGGGGGGAGCACAGGCGCACACACAAAGGGCGTGGGGGGGCGCACAGGTGCAAACAGAGGGCGTGGGGGGCGCACGGGCGCACACACACACAGCATGGAGGTGCATGGGTGCGTACACACAAAGAACGGGGGTGCACGGGTGTACACACACGGTGTGGGGGGGCACACAGGAGCACACACACAGAGGGCATGGGGGGTGCACAGGCACACACACACAGGGGGTGTTGGGGGTGCACAGGCACACACACACAGTGCGTGGAGGGCACACAGGAGCACACACACAGAGGGCATTGTGGGGCGCACAGGCAGACACACACAGAGGGCGTTGAGTGTGCGCACATTGCCTTCATTTTCAGCACAGGAGCCCAAAAAGTTAGCCACCACTGCCCCTATACCATTCCAGACAAATGTGTGTCAAACTCTTCTCAAAAAAAACCTCTGAAGGCAATTCCACTGATTTATTCTTATCATGGACGGGAAATTTATCTTTACTTCCAGATTTACCTCAGCTTTACTTCTCTCCTTGGTTAGTTTGCATCCATTGCTTCTCGTCCTGCCCTCAGGTGCTTTGGAGAATAAGTTGACCAATTTTCTCTTCTTTGCGGCAGTCGCTCAGATATTGGAACTGACAGCTATCATGTCATCCCTTCTACAAGGGGCTATAGAAGCAGACAGTGATTTAAGAAAACCTTCACGTAATAATCATTTATCACTGTGAAGTTATTTTTTAAAAAAAATTTAAGACAACGCAAGCAGTTTGTGGTTTTTGCAGTAAAAGAATAATGGAACTATCAATAACTATAATATATAGTTATATTAATATATTATTAATTACCCCACTGGAAATCAGTGTCTTTTTATATTGGCTGAGAACTATACAAATCTAATTCTATGCTAGGTATTATTCTATTTATGCCCCAGTGGCCTCTTAGGGGTAGCATCTATTCCAGAAAAGATTAAATTCCCAGTTGTATTGCAGTACAGACAGTCCTCGAGTTATGACCACAATTGAACCCAAACTTTATGTTGCTAAGTGAAACATTTGTTAAGTAAATTTGCCCCATTTTATGACTTTTTTTGCCTCAGCTGTTAAGTGAATCAGTGCACTTGTTAAGTCAGTAACACGGTTGTTAAGAGAATCTGCTTGTCAGAAGGTTGCAAGAGATAATGCATTGACCGCAGGACACTGCAATCGTCATAACTATGAGGCAGTTGCCAAGCCTCTGAGTTTTGATCATGTGACCATGGGGAATGCTGCAACAGTCGTAAGTACGAATGACGGTCACCAGTCATTTTTTTCAGTGCCATTACAACTTTGAACGGTCACTAAATGAACTGCTGTAAGTTGAGGACTACCTGTACTAGATAACATTGATTTATTGAGTTCCAAAGCAGCTGTTTTTAAAACTTGGTAACTTTAAGAAGTGTGGACTTCAACACCCAGAATTTCCTAGCCAGCATGCTGGCTGGGGAATTCTGGGAGTTGAAGTCTCCACCTCTTAAAGCTGCCAAGTTTGAAAAAACACTCTGCCAGAACATCACATCTTGCTCAAAGCATTTTTGTATCCTCACACATTTTAGAATAGGATGGGATGGGATGGAATAGGATAGGATAGGATAGGATAGGATAGGATAGGATAGGATTCTTTATTGGACAAGTGTGATTGGACCCACAAGGAATTTGGTGCAAATGTTCTCAGTGTATGTAAAGAAAAAATAAAATACATTCATCAAGAATCATAAGGTACAACACTTATTGATAGTCATAGGTTACTAATAAGCAATCAAATTGTACTCGGAAACAAAAAAAAAACAATATAAATTGTAAAGATATGTTGCATATATTTCCATTTATACTATGAGTCTACCTCTCCATCCCCAATACTATCAATATGAATATTGAACCTTAATAAAGTAGGGAAGAGAAAACTCTCCCATCTTGTCAAGCTTTCAAAGAATGGGGAGGTTTTCTCTTTGATGACAATCACTTGTGGTTTCACAGTATCTGGTCACAGCCTTCAGTGCATCTTGCCTGGATCTTTCAGGGACGAAAAAAAAACCCTGGTGCATAACACTTCCACACGCATCTTCCTTGTTGAGGAGCCCATAGCAGAGAACACCAGAACACACGACTTAAAAGATGAAAACTTCTTGGATGTTCTATGGAATTGGGATCATTTTTTGCAGCATAGTTTTTGTGACTGGTAAGTGAAATTAATCAAGAGAAATGCCTGAAGAATTCTTCATGCAGCCTGGTGGGTGGGTGGGAATTGCCCATTGCTTTAACCAGCACGTCCATCCCTTAATCATTCTCCTAGGAGACTTAAAAAATAATAATAATAATAATCCTGGCATAGGAGGCTTAATATATTTTGCTACATGGTTTAAAATACTGTAAGGTAGGGATGTGTGGTCATGTATGTGTGCATACACCCACATACAAGCATTGCTTTATCTGATACATTCATCTCTGGATGTGATTTATAGGGGACTTTTTAACAGTAATTTGATAAAAGTAAGAATGTGTATCTTTTTCCTACTGTATTACCATATAAGGAGTGTAGATAGTTAGATAGCTAGCTAGCTAGCTAGCTAGATAGATAGATAGATAGATAGATAGATAGATAGATAGATAGATAGATAGATAGATAGATAATAATGATGATGATGATAGATAGATAGATAGATGATTGATAGATGATTGATAGATGATCGATAGATGATCGATGAATGATAGAATAAAATAACAGAGTTGGAAGGGACCTTGGAGGTCTTCTAGTCCAACCCCCTGCTTAGGTAGGGAACCCTACCATTTTAGACAAATAGTTGTCCAATCTCTTCTTAAAAACTTCCAATGTTGGAGCGTGTACAACTTCAGTTAGATAGATAGATAGATAGATAGATAGATGATAGACAGACAGACAGATAGATAGATGATAGATAATAGAGAGATGAGAGAAAGAGAGAGAGAATTGATGAATTTGTAGAAACTTTGTATAATCTTACCAATAGCCGTTTATAATGGCTTATAATTTCAGTTTATAATTTCAGTTGTAAAACTTTACTTTGCATTATCTGCAAAGCACAATAAAGGTTATTCAATAAATTAAGAAATGATTGACTAAAATACTTATTTTATACTGCTTTAAAATGATGTGGACATAATAATGGCTATTGGTTAAAAATAAGCAATTCTGGAATAAAATAAATTGTTTAATCCCGATTTAAAAGTGACAGGGGGAGGTAAGAGGATACACATAAAAATATTCATCAAATACTTCCAATTCAGTAAAATCAGCATTCCAGTATTTCTTGCATTTTAAAAAGTTTTACTGGTTGCTATTTGTTAAAAAGTAAGAAATGTTGGAATAAAATGCTTATCCTCATTTTAAATGTTGAGAGTTTAATAATAGCTATTTGTTAAAAGCAAGACATGCTGGAATAAAATAAATTATTTTTACACTTGTTTAAAAGTGATGGGAGAAAGAAGGTACTCATACAAATATTCATTAAATACTTCAAATTCAATAAAAATGAGCACTCCAATATTTCTTGCATGTAAGAAGTCTCACTGGCTGCTCAAAAGTAAGAAATGTGGGACCAAATTCCTTATTTTATTCTGATTTAAAGTGATGAGGGGAGACAAACACCTAATTTAAACACTTTTAATGTAATAAAATGAGCATTCTGGTATTTTTTGTGTTTAAAACATTACATTTCCTTACATTTTCATAGCCATGTTTTAAAATAACAATCCCAAGGTGCTTAATCCTAACAAAACTGTTTGGTTTGATTTTATGGGATAGCCTAAATTGTGAAGTTCTCCTTCCTTCCTACTTAAACAAATGGAGTATATCACTTTTGCCTCATGAATTTCAATATCTTTCGATATTTTGCCATCCTCCCTCTGGATGTGTCTTTTTCAGACTTGACTGTTAGAGCTCATTTCTGGTAGAAACACCCTTCATTGTATTTCTTAAAATCCCCCCAAAAAGTAGTTCAGAAGGGTGACTAAATGCAGAAGCTGGAATTGGAAAAGAAACCCAGATGGATGGACATTATTATTATTTATATATATAAAAGTTTTATTAAAATTTTACCAAACCCATAAAACACAAATTAACACAGAGGAGAAACAGTAAACTAAAAAAAAAGAAAGAAAAGCAAAAGTGTAGAAAGAAAGAATCAAAAGGAAAAAAAAATAAAAAGAAGGTTCCAATTTCCTTTGCAACAAATATAAATACAATTGCAGAATGATCTCTCATTCAGAATATTTTATAGATTTTGAATACAAAAAGAAGAAACCCTAACAGTTTTTTGTACAATCCATTTATTTTCCTAATCATAAAAACCTGAAATAATAATATGCATTTTTCTGCTTCGTGCAAAAACAAATGTGCAGATGGGTGGATTTTAGATGTGCTCACAACCTTGTGGGGAAGGGAGAAACAGAAAAAATATGGAGTTGTTAACAGAACTACACGCTTTTACTTAAAGGAATCCTGGACCCTCAAAATTGAAAACTAGAACATAGAATAATAGGGTTGGAAGAGACCTTGGAGGTCTTCTAGTCCAACCCTTCCAGCCCATGGGAGAAGATTTCATACAATTCTGGACAAATAGCTGTCCAATCTCTTTTTGAAAATCTCCAGTGATGGAGCACCCACAGCTTCTGGAGCCAAGTTGTTCCACTGATTAATTCTTCTCACTTTCAGAAAATTTCTCCTTAGTTCTAAGTTGGATCTCTCTTTAATGATCTTCCAAGTGTTCCTTCCTGTCCTGCCTTCAGGTGCTTTGGAGAATACGTCGACTCCCTCTTCTCTGGGACAGAGAATATTGGGACACTGCCACCATATCATATCCTAATCCTTCTCAATCGTGGTTTAGCCTCCAGCCCCCTAATCATCTTTGTTGCTCTTCTCTGCACTCTTTTTTTTTTTGGGGGGGGGTCTCACCANAGACAACTCAACAAGTTGAAGCTCTTCCCATCATGATATCTCCAAAGACAAAGTCCAGCGGATGTTAACGGCCTTGAAAAAAAAAAGAAAAGATGAAAACATCCACACCTAGATACACAAGAGACTTGACAATTAGAGCAAAAAAAAAATGCTTTAAGAAGTGCAGCCTTTGACTGACCTGTCTGGACAATGATGGAGATGGGTCATCTTTTTTCAATTGTGCCTCATTCATGACACCCACTTTCTCTCCCCTCTCTGTCTCCCCTCCCTCCCTCTCAAGTAAGCTGTTGGGGTGACACACATTAAATAGGGCTGAATCAGGCAGGAAGCATGAGTGTGGGGCAGCCATTCTTTTAATAAATTATATTTTCTTTTGGTTCTCTCCCTCCCCCTTCTCCCCCTCCCTCCCTCTCTCTCTTTCCCCTCCTCTCTCTCCCTCCCTCTCTTCCTATCACCTCTCCCTCCCTCTGTCCCCCTCTCTCCCTTCCTTCCCCTTCTCTCTCCCTCCCTGCCCCTCTCCCCCTCTGTCCCTCCTTCACTCTCTCTCCCCCCTCCCTCCCTCCCTCCCTCCCTGCCTCTCTCTCTTCCTCTTGTCCATCCCTCTCTCTCACACACACATCAGCTTCCAGGAAAGGAGCTACAGGTAACGGGGGTTTGACATTAGGGCAACCTCAAGATGAAATTAGCCCCCCCAAAAATCAAATGCAGCTTTAGAACTGCAGGTGACGCACAAGTTTTTAGGAGACTGCAGTCATTCTTCATTCAGAAGCTTCAGACAGAAGAATGTTCTAGAGAACATCTCTGGTTTAAGTCTACAGGTTCTTTCTTTTGGGCCAGAATGTAGGAAGCTTGATTGGGAATCAAAGCTGGAAGGCCAGACAAGGATTAGCTTTGCACAATATATTTGAGTCAATATACGATTGGCTAATTTGGGGGTTGCCAAATTCACAAACCCAGCCAGCATTGCAGAAAGCGTAGAGTAAGAGGTGACTCAGCTAATTTCAAGTATTCGTCTACCATCTAAAGATTAGCTTGCAAAATCCTGCCTTGTGTCTGAAAATGCATCTTGAAAGGCTGTGGTTTCGGTTTCCTTTGCACCTATCCTAAATTTAGCTTCCAGTCCCTTTCAGATACATTTCTCAATATTGTTAATAGCCCGACTTCTCTTTCATCCAGCCTTGCTGTCTCAAAACTGTTGGACACATGTGATTAAAATCAAACCCCGGATTAAAAGGCATTAAAGAATGTCCTCATTTCTTATTGACACATTTCTTTGAATAATAGAATGGCAGAGTTGGAAGGGACTTTGGAGGTCTTCTAGTCCAACTCTCTGGTCAAGCAGGAGATCCTCTACCATTTCAGACAAACAGTTGTCCAATCTCTTCTTTAAAAACCTCCAGTGTTGGAGCATTCACAACTTCTGGAGTCAACTCTTTCCACGGATTTATTGTTCTAACTCTCAGGAAATTTCTCCTTAGTTGTAGGTTGCTTCTCTCCTTGATTAGCTTCCAACGTGGTTCCTTTATTTGTTTTAAGCTTACTGGCAGGAGGAAGATGAAGGGAAAGTTCTGGTGGACAACAAGTGCCAGTGTGTAAAAGTGACATCAAAATTTGTCCCAGATAAAGAGAAACCTGAAGAAAAAGTCCTGGAGAGGAACATCCGTATCGTGTAAGTGATGCCTTAACTTCTCTCTGCATTTTGCATTTCTGAAGACAATTTGTAGTAGGGCAAACATAGATTCCTGTTGCATTTCATGAGAACAAATTAATACGCAGTCAATTTTTTTGTGTTTCCTTTTTACAGAGTTCCCCTCAACGCCAGGGAGAACATTTCTGATCCCACCTCACCAGTGAGAACCAAATTTGTCTACAAGCTCTCGAAGCTGTAAGTTTTTCTCTCTCTCTTTTTTTATCTATGGAGATTCTTAGTCATCCAGGTGATGGTTGTCTCAAAAGTGTTTTTTTTTTAAAAAAAGGCAGCTGGATTTTGTTTTTCGTTGAAGACGTTCCACTTCTCATCTGAAAGAACTGAAGAAGCTTCTTGGAGGAGAAGCGAAATGACTTCAAGGAAAAACAAAGTTTGGAAAAAGCACCTTTTATTTGTAATTCAAATGGCACTTTATTTATTATTTATTCATTATTTATTTTTTTATTAAGCCATAGTCACATGATTTACATACATTCAGATGTTTGAGAACTGACTCAGATTTATGACAGTTGCTGTATCCCAAGTTCACCACCTGTGATCCTCTTTTGCGACCGTCTGACCAGTCAAAGCCAATGGGGGAACCTGGTTCACTTAACAACTGTATTACTGACTTAACAACGGCAGTGACTTACTTAACAACCGTGGCAAGAAAGGTTGTAAAAGGGAGCAAGACTCACTTAACACATGCCTTACCTAACAACAGAAATTTTGGGCTCAACTGAGCTTCATAAGTCAAAGAGTACCTGTAATTCTTTTCTGACCAATCAGAAAGTAATCTCAACTTACAACCATTCATTTACTGACTGTTCGAAGCGACAACAGGAGTGAAAACAGAGAGTGATTATTGTTACACACTCATGACTGTTGTAACATCCCCATGGTCACCTGGTCCAGATTCACTTACCAACCATGTGAGAAATTTAACAACTGTAGTGATTCACTTAACAATGGTGGCAGGAAAGGCTGTACAATGGAGCAAAACTCACTTACCAACTGTCTCACTTAGCAACCAAAATTCTGAGCTCAATTGTAGTCCTAAGGGTCTCCTGCTTGGGCGGTGGGCTGGACTAGATGACCTACAAGGTCCCTTCCAACTCTGTTAATCTGTATCCAACTCCCTATATATTCCTAGAGCAATTTAAGCTTTCTTTCCCTATTAATGAAGACCAAAGCAGGAGCTGCTACAAAGAGAAAGAAATTCTATAAAATCATTTTTCACTTTCAGCAACAAACAGGAAGTGAGATAGCTTGGGCAGGGGGTTGGACTAGATGACCTACAAGATAGCTTCTGACTGTGTTATTCTGTTAAATGGTATAGGGCAGGGGTCTCTAAACTTGGCAACTTTAAGACTTGTGGATTTCAACTCCCAGAATTCTCCAGCCATCATAGTCTTAAAGTTGCCAAGTTTGGGGACCTCTGGTGTAGGGTCTCCAGCTTGGGCAGGGGGTTGGACTAGATGACCTACAAGATCCCTTCCAGCTCTGGTAATCTGTATAAGTGATATTTTCAGAATATTTTTTCCAGCACCTGAATGTTTCTCTTTTGTTCCAGCTGTGACAAATGCAATGTCCTCTCGAGAACGGAAAAAGGAGTGACGTTTGGCTCCAGCACTTTATGCGGTCATCCTCAGGAACCCTGTTACACCTATGACCGGAATAAGTGTTACACGGCTTCTGCCTTGTTCTCCCATGGGGGGAAAACTTCGACCATTCAGACAGCCCTAACCCCTGAAGCTTGCTATCCGGATTAGACAACATGGTTATTGTTTGTGGAGCATCTTGAGCATGTCTACACCACAGATAAATGTCTGACCTTATTATACCAGAGATTGCTTCCACTTCACAGCTTATTTGGGTGTGTGCGTGTGTGTTTGTGTGTGTGTGTAGGAAGTTACATATCCTAAGCTTTAAAATCTGCAAGGACACCACTCCTTCCTTTTTCCCTGCCATGCTGGGTATCTGTATTGATCAGTAAAAAGCCATAGAAGAGAGGTCTCCAAACTTGGCAACTTTAAGACTTGTGGACTTTAACTCAGAGTTGAAGTCCACAAGTCTTAAAGTTGCCAAGTTTGGGGACCCCTGCCATAGAATTAAGAAGGGGAAGGAAGAGCTCAAATAAATATTCTGTTCTCCCAAAACATCCTGGGAATTGTAGTTTGGCCTGGCTGCTGGGAATTTCCCGAGACATCTTTCTCTTGGAAGCATAGCTCTCCTGGGGGAAGAGAGTAGCCATTCCTAAGTATTTGGTCTAGACATTCTCACCTTGCTCTGAACGCTGAAAAGAAAGTTTAAAAGTTAGCCATCTCTTCCTCTGCATCAGCAGAATGCTCTCCCTTGATTTCTTCCCCATATGCTTCTTCCAATTTAAACAATTATTGCTTTCCCCTTATTATCTGCATTCTGTACTTACCCTTTTCATCCCTTGCATGTCATCAATAAAGGAATAATTCATCAGAACGATCGTCGTTTCACTGGAATTCAACTTTATTGTGAGTTTGAGTGGGTTAGAGTTCTAACTGCTTTAAAAGTGGCATAAAGGATCGGTTTGGTCTCGCGCCTGGGTGTCAAACTTGCCATGTCACGTGGCTGTCACGTGATGTATTGCAATGTTTTTCCCCTGTGTGGAGCTGGGGTGGGCATGGCCTGCGTATGACGCATCAGGCACCAGGCTAGAAAGTGGGAGACAGTGAATTCTTGTCTTACCTCAGGCATGAAAGCCAGCTGGATGATTTTGAGCCAATCACCAGGAGATTGTGAATTCTAGTCCCATCTCAGCCATGAAAGATAGTTGAGTGTCTTTAAACAATCACCAGGAGATTGTGAATTCTAGTCCCATCTCGGCCATGAAAGATAGCTTGGTGTCTTCAGACAATCATCAGGAGATTGTGAATTCTAGTCCCACCTCAGCCATGACATATAGCTGGGTGACTTTGGACCAATCACCAGGAGTTTGTGAACTCTAGTCCCACCTCAGCCATGAAAGACAGCTGGGTGTCTTTGAGCCAACCGCCATGAGACTGTGAGTTCTAGTCCCGCCTCAGCCATGAACCTGGCTGGCTGCCTTTGGGCCAATCTCTCTCAGCCCACTCACCTCACAGGTTGTTCTTGTGGGCAAAATAGAAAGAAAAAGAATTATTAGATATATTTGTTGTCTTGAGTGTGTATACATAAGTGTGTGTGTATAAAATAAATGAACAAACAAATATACCACTTCAAGGGCTAGTGTTCCATCAAAATATTTTGGAGTTGATCCTGGTTAGTTGGGTGCTCATTGTGACCTATAGCCCCCCAATGTTTCGTCTCTTTATTCCAGTTTAAGATGCAGGATATGGACAATGTAAGATTCTGGAGGGAATGGAGGAATCTGCCTGGAATGATATCTTCCACAGCAGTAAACCTGTAGTTCCAAAGGTTCTTCTTCTCTATCTAGTTGTACTAAGGGTGCTTTTTCAAGAGGCTACTGGACTTTCTGTTTTTTCTTTGAAGATGTATCACTTCTCATCCAAGAAGCTTCTTCAGCTCTGACTAGAATTCCCCCTTCATCCAATCAGAGCTGAAGAAGCCTCTTGGATGAGAAGCAAAACATCCTCAAAGCAAAAACAAAGAAAGTTGCCTCTTGAAAAAAAAGCACCTTTGGGACAACTATGACCTGGATGACTGAGAATCTCCATAGTCTTTTCTGTCTGGTTGTTCATTTGCTCTCCCACCCTACAAATTTCTTGTGGTTGTGGGGAGGATTTGAAGCTCACCTCACATAGTGGGTGATATTAGGATAGGGGCAGAATTTTATTCGAGGGAACCAACAATGACAACTTTTAGACCATTGTATGTTGAAGAAGTATGGACAGCAATGCAGCACAAAACCACTTCTGGGGCACAATAGCAATAGCACTTAGACATATACAGCTTTATAGTGTTTTTACAGCCCTCTCTAAGCGGTTTACAGAGTCAGCCTCTTGCCCCCAACAATCTGGGTCCTCATTTTACCCACCTCGGAAGGATGGGAGGCTGAGTCAACCTTCAGCCTGGTGGGATTCAATCTGCCAAATTGCAAGCAGCTGACTGTCAGCAGAAGTAGCCTGCATTACTGCACTCTAACCACTGCACCAATAAAGACATACTGCAGGGGGAGAAAGATTGAAGATCTCAGGATGTCCTGCCAATTGTAGGTGGGGAATATAACTAGGCAGTTGTATGTGGTGTGGTTAGAGACAGCAATGACAAACTGGTGGAAGAAAATATTTGTCGTTGGATGACTCTTGAGTTTTTCTAGGTGTACCAAGCAGGTCTGTTGATTCCAACTACATAATTTACTCTGATTAATACAGATTAACAGAGTTGGAAGGGAATTTGTAGATCATCTAGTCCAACCCCCTGCCCAGGCAGGAGACCCTACACCATTTCTGACAGATGACAGTCCAGTCTCTTCTTGAAAGCTTCCAGGGATGAAGCTTCTGAAGGCAAGCTGTTCCAATCAGTTTCAAAAAGAGGCAAAGGATTAGGGAATACTCCCCAGGTATTGCTCAGAAAATTTCATGCAGATACATTTTTATTTCATTTATTTCATCATTAAGTGTTGTACCTTATGATTCTTGACTCTTGACGAATGTATCTTTTCTTTTACGTATGCTGAGAGTATTTGCACCAAGAAAAATTCCTTGTGTGTCCAATCACACTTGGCCAATAAAGAATTCTATTTAGTTTGTCAAGCATGTGTGAGAAAATAGGTATAAGGATGAATATAACATATAAACATATAAGTATAAACAGGTATAAGTATGTACATAATACATAAGTATGAATAAATGGGAACAGTAGGACAGGGACGGTAGGCACACTGGTATGCTTATGAACGCTCCGTTACAGACCTCTTAGGAACGGAGTGAGGTCGCGGTAGACAGTTTAAGGTTAAAGTTTTGGGGGTTTGAGGATGTGACAACAGAGTCAGGTAGTGAGTTCTAGACATTGACCACTCTGTTGCTTATTTTCTGCAATCGAGTTTGGAGCAGTTTACTTTGTGTTTGTACATATCCTTAGAAAGAATTTCTATTTGAATAACATCATAGATAGAGAGAGCTACACGTGTCTTCCGTTCTCTTAATCACTGGATTGTTTAGTCTTATTAGTTTCCCACCACTGGTGAATAATCTTCTCGGAGCTCTTTGCATTTCTGGGATTCATCCTTGGTGTTGTTCAAAGCCCCCACTTTTGGCTCAATGCCTTTCTGCTCCTCCAGCATCTGCTGCAAAAACTGAATCAAAACAGACAATTTCACTCCATGGTAACAGATTTCTGTGACCCAACTTTTGCCAACTCAAAGACTTTAGAAACCCGATCTTATAGAAGGGCTGTGATGCTTCCAAGTGACTGCAGGAACCGGTGTCCCCCAACAGACTCCTAAAATATAAACTTTTTTCTGAGTATCACAATTTTGATCATCACTAGCTTGATAAGGGGACCATCAGCTGTTTTTAGGCAGAATATCTTCAGGTGCCATTACCTAATCTCCAGGAGACTTGATGCCCCTCCCAAGACCTATACTTTAGCAAGTTGCTATTAAAGGGTTAGGCTCAGGGTTATTTAAAGGTTCCCTTCGCACATACGTGCTGGTCATTTTCATGCTCATCTCTGTTACAAAGCCAAAGAGCCAGCACTGTCTGAAGACATCTCCATGGTCATGTGGCCAGCATGACTAAATGCCAAAGGTGCATGGAAGGCTGTTCCCTTCCCATCAAAGTGGTCCCTATTTTCCTACTTGCATTTTTACATGCTTTCGAACTGCTAGGTTGGCAGAAGCTGAGACAAGGAACGGAGTTATGCAGTGCTTGGGATTCAAACTGCTGAACTGCCAACCCTTCTGATCAACAAGCTTGGTGTCTTAGTCACTGAGCCACTGTGTCCCTTAAGTTGCTATTACACAAAGCCAAAATAATTTCAGAGACATTTTATTTTATCCTCTTGGAGAAAGAAGAGAGTTTTAAGTGCAGAAAGAAAAGAAAGATATTTTCTTTAAAAGTGAGCATTTCTTGGGATTTTGAGAAAGCAGTTTATTAGAAATAAAAGTTGCTATTTAGAATCCTATGAATTATAGCAGGTAGGAGCTCTGGAGCATTGTTCAAAAGCTGTGACACAGGTAATCCTTGACTTAAGACCATAATTGGGCCCAAAATTTCCATTGCTAAGCAAGATTAAGTGAGTTTTGCCCATTTTCTGACCTTCCTTGCCACCATTTTTCAGTGAATCACTCCAGTTGTTAAGTTAATTCTTCATTAACAACTTAGATGAGGGAATAGAAGGGGAACTTACCAAATTTGCAGATGATACTAAGCTGGCAGGAAAAGCTAACACCCAAGAAGAGAGGCTCAAGATCCAGATGGATCTTGACAGACTAGAACACTGGGCCATATCTAATAAAATGAAATTCAATATAGAGAAAAGTAAAGTCCTACACTTTGGCAAGAAAAAACAAAAGTACACATATAGACTGGGTGAAAACAGGCTCAATAGCAGTAACTGTGAGAGGGATCTTGGAGTCTTAGTGGACAACCAGCTAAATATGAACAAAAAGGAGGACTATAGACTAGACATCAGTAAATGGTACCTTGATACCCTCCCCAGATATTTGGGGTGTTGTTGACTGTGCTGGCTGCAACCAATTTTAACAAAATGCTGAAACATCTGGAGGCCAACATATTGATTTACTGCTTGGTGAGGGCAGTGGTGGGATTCCAAAAGTTTTACTACCAGTTCTATGGACGTGGCTTGGTGGGCATGGCAGGGGAAAGATATACTAAGATCCCCTTTCCCTCCCCACCCCACTAACCTGCTTTCCAGCTCCGTTCTCCTGTGCAGGGCAACCAAAGAAGATCCAGCTGATCAGCTGGGACTTGGGAGGCAGAGAATAGATGGGGTTGGCAGGGCCAGTCAGAGGTGGGATTGGCCGGTTCTCCAGAACTACTCAAAATTTCTGCTACCGGTTCTCCAGAACCTGTCAGAACCAGCTGAATACCACCTCTGGGTGGGGGGTAGGCATTGGGCATTTACCTCTGGTATCCGATAACCTTTTTTTACAAGAAATTCCTGGAAAGCGTGAGTTCCATGAACTTGTATCAGCTTGGCATCCTGCAAAAATAATCCAAAAATCAGAACAAGGACCCCTTCCCTTTCCATATTTCCTTCCTTCCTTCCTTCCTTCCTCCCTCCCCCCCCCAACAGGAACTTACAACATACCTCTTCACTTAAGAGCCTTCTGGAATTCTTGAGGCTGCTCTCTTTTGGGTCTTCTAAAGGTTCATTCACATTCTGTTTTTTCCACGTCTTTGGGTCTAGATACCAGGCTCCATATCTCATCTTTTTCCATCTGGATTGGCAAGGGTCCTGGGAGAAGAGAAAGAGGGAAGGAGCATCATTTTCATGTGATCAAAGGTTAGACATTGATCTATCCCATGATGTCTCTCTTTCTGCTGGAAGCAAACATGGGAGCTGAAAATTCAACCATCAACTGTAGGGGAAGAGCAGGCAGAGCTGGGTGGTGGAGTTAAGTACATTTATGTTGCCACAAAGGGTGCAAATCCAGCCTGTCCTGAATCTGTTGACTCTTATCTGGCCCTAATTTAATGTTGAACTTTAGTTGACCAAATTCTGGTTTATAGGCTTTAAAAAAATCTTCTGTACTGCAATTTTAATGGATGGTCCTGATCCTTTGCATCTGACACTCGCTCGAGAGGAAGTAGCCACATTGAAAGGGGTTCTGTGTGATTCAAATTTGCACCAATGGCCTTTCCTCCAAATTCAAGTGCATATTTGTTCCATCAAATAGGAAACAGCAATGCAGACAGGAATGGAACATATGGAAAAATACAGGTAGTCTTTGACTTACAAGGGTCATTGAGCCTAGAATTACAGTAGCAAATCATTCTGGTTGTTAAGCGAGTCACCATATGACCGCACCCATTTTTTTTCCCTAGCAGTCATTAAGCATTGTCCCAAAGGGGCTTTTTTCAAGAGGCAACTGGACTTTTCTTGTTTTTTCTTTTGAAGACTTTTCACTTTGCATCCAAGAAGCTTCTTCAGCTCTGATTGGATGGTGGGGAATGGAAGGATTTGTACACCTTGCAGACAGCTGATCATTTGCATCATTTTAGAGGGTCATTGAGGCCTCTTAGAGGTTTATCTGTGTCCTCAGGGTCACCTGAGTAGTGCAAATGGTTCCTGTAGTCTGTGATTTTTCTCTGGAAATCCTTCAAATGGTGCGCGAATAGGAAGGGATTTCCTATTCCCTTCCTATTGCAAAGCGAACACTGTGATTGCTAATGAGTCCATTGTATCCAGTGCATCTCTTTGGCTGGAAATAAATGTTGGTGTACAGCAAAGAAACATCATAAATCTTGGTCATATGACCATAGGTGTTCTGACTCACGCCGTTTTCCAACAAATCAAACACAATCCAAAAGAAACCTTGTAATGCTTTTGCAAAATAATTAGCTGTGATAAGCACAAACCTTGCCAAACTGTGCGAGATTTGCCAAAAGATAACAGACAAGAAATATTTCACAACACAAGAGTCTTCAAATTCCAACTTAAGATACTGTAATGTCCACAAGGCTGAGTTTCAAAACGTCTTTGCTTTCTGCAAGTACATTCATTTCATAGCTGGCTTTTATCTTCCTGAGTCGCCTGTGCTGTTGTAACTGAGTCGCCTGTGCTGTTGTAACTTTCTCGTAGGAAAGACTATGAGAAAGCCTGTGCACACACACACTTGGCAAAAGCTCCTCGGGAACCTCCTCATTGCTGCTACCAGCCCCCACAATCTCTGAAGGCAGCAGTCCACTCCCTAGCAGTCCTGGCCCCTCATCTGAGTCCTCGCTCTCCTCAGCCGTCCATACCTGCTGCTGGCTAACCACAACAACAGGACAAAAGGCCATAAATGCGAGACAGTTGTCAAGAACCCGAAACGCGATCGCATGACTTCAGGATGACCCCCTAGCCATTTCAGAACTCTTGAAATTGGGTCATGGGAAGCTCTAGGAAAGTACATCATAATGTACCGGTTGTAAGCAGGGCTGGGCTGCTGGGGGTTCGCAGGGGTTTGGGAGAGCCCCAGCTAAGGTTCTTTGCAGCTCGTAGAACCCCCAAAAGCTACTCCTGGCTGGACCCCACCCCTCCCCTCCCCTCCCAGGAGTCCCCATGTAGCCCATTTTGAACGCAGGTAAATGCAGGGTGCGTGTGGAGGCTAGGTTAAGGCGAAAAACAGGCCTCACGGAAGTTCGGGCCCATTTCCAGCTTCCAGAGAGCCTCTGGAGCCCAGGGAGGCTGTTTTTGTCCTTCCAGAGGCTCAAGGAAAGCCTCTGGAGCCTGGGGAGAGCAAAAATGTCCCCCCTGCCATGGTGGAAGAGGAGGCCATCTATGCCACGCTCACCATGGCCACGCCCACCCAGCAACAGGGCAGAGAACCTGTTGTTAAAATTTTTGAAGGCCTCTCCTGGTTGTAAGTGAAGGACTCTCTGTATGGAGCATCTCTATTGTTTCTTTGCAAGTGAAATGTCTTTGCTTCTCCCAAGCAAAAATCAAGGCTTAACAAATGACCTTCGTTCAAAGCAATGTGTACTTGGATGTTAGACGTTCACCCACCTTAGAAGGCTTAACGTCCTGATCAGGTTTCTTTCTAATAGCCTGAGAAGGTGGCATCCCAAAATACTTCTTTAGGTCCATTGGTAGATCACGGAGTTCCTCAACACACAGCGGGTGAAACATCGGAAGGGTAGTCTCATAACCCACATCAAACAAACTTAGAACGGTGTCTTCATCTACATTGTACTTCTCTCCTCCCTGAAATAGGAACTCAAATCAGGTGCAAATATAGCAATAGCACTTAGACTTATATGCACTGCTTTATAGTGCTTTACAGCCCTCTCTAAGCGGTTTTACAGAGTCAGCCTATCACTCACAACAATCTTGGTCCTCATTTTACCAATCTCCAAAGGCTGGAAGGCTGAGTCAACCTTGAGCCTGGTTGGATTCGATCTGCCAAATTGCAGGCAGCCAGCAGGCAGCAGAAGTAGCCTGCAGTACTGCACTCTAACCACTGCGCCACTGAGGCTCATAGCATCCAACAAATACATCATTTTTCTCCAGAAAAAGAGATATTTCATTCATTGACTTGCAGGTAGTCCTTGACTTACAGCCATAATGGAGCCCAGAACTCCCCAGACAGTTATTGAATGAGATTTGCTCTATTTTTTGACCTTTCTTGCCATAGTTGTTAAGTGAATCACTGCAGTTGTTAAGTGAGAAACATGGCTGTTAAACAAATCTGGCTTCCCCATTGATTTTTTTTTCTTGTCAGAAGATCAGAAAAGGGGTTCACATGACTCTGGGACACAGGAATCATATTAAATATTAGTCAGTTGCCACATATCTGAATTTTGATCATGTGATCATGGAGATTCTACAATGGTCGTAAATGTGAATAAAGGCCATAAGTCACTTTTTTTTTAGTGCCCTTGAAACTTCAGTTACTAAATTGATGGTTATAAGTCAAGGACTACCTGTATTTATTTATCTGTCAGGTAAAATGTTAAACAAGTGTTGAAATACGCTGCTTTTTAGAAAGCATATAGGAACTGGTTTTGGTTTTCAAAACTACAAAATACTTCAGGTTTAATACAGTGCAAATCTGTTGGCCAAGAACTCAACAAGTCATGCAGATATAAAATATAGCTGGGTACTTCTGAAGATTAAATGATTATTTGTGTCCAGCTGACTATTAACACAGAAATTCAAAAAGCCAAGACCTCTTTTCTTAATTTGCAAAAACGTTTTCCTGGAATTACTCTAGATATAAACATTTGATTCAAAATAGATAAGAAATTGATGAGAGTTGGATCAAATCATGGGGTGGGAGAGAGAGGAAAAGGCTAGTCCAGCAGCCCCTTCCCAACAGTATAGTTTGGATATGCTGGACTACAACTCCCATAATCTCATAGAGGCTAGTGTTTGATTATAGGTCTTGAAGTCCAACTCTATTTTACGTGGTTTCTTTGGAACAGAAGACATCTGGGTTGGGAAAGAACATTCCATGCTAAGTTTCTCCAGGGTGGCCCCTTTAAGGAAGGTGGACTTCAACTCCCAGAATCCCCCACTCAGCCAATTCTGGGAGTTGAAGTCCACATGTCTTGAAGGGGCCAGAGATGAGAGACTGACAAAGAATTTGTTTGACTTACTAGAGAATTGAATCCGTCACAAAGTTCTTTGGTAGTTTGCTTGATATTCTTGTCGAGAGGAGGGACGTAATTCAACCTGGCTTTCAGTTTTCTTGCTGCCACTTTTTTGGGGGAGAACCAAGTGTAAGGAGTCTTGTTTTCTGGATCCTTGCTGTAAAGAAACATTTACATATCCATCTGTTCTGACCTAGGCCTCCCCAAAAAGCACTAAGCAGACTCTTTGTCCTGGCAAAACCCCTTTTATTAAACAAAGGTGAATTTCTGGCATTCACTTTCAGCCAAAGGCCTGGCAAACAGTCTTTCAAGGGTGTAATTTGGAGCACAGACCTTATCTAGCTTGCAGAGCTGCCAACTAAATATTTTCAAAAGCAGTGCTGACAAGAAAGGTCTCAGCACAGAGACTCTGCGATGCACAGGCAGATCTGCACACTGATGCAACAAATGAATTGTTTCCTGAAAAAAAAAAAAACTCNAACAAATGAATTGTTTCCTGAAAAAAAAAAAAACTCCCTTTTTGCTCCTCTTTTTTAATCCCTATGGGAGGGGCCATTCACCATCCACCTGTGGCTTTACTCCCATGTCCACCCTTAGTTCATAATTGTTCTTTTCTTTTGGCAGCTCTGCACATGTGCAGGCTAGGATCCAGCTCCAGCTACTTTACAGCCTCACTGCTGTCTTACTCCAAGGGCAGCTGATAACTGCCACACTGCCCTGGCCCCATCTCTGCCTCTGATGCAGAGCCTTCCTCAGCCTCCAGGACAGGCCCATGTTCCTCCCCAACCTCCTCACTGCCCGACTCTGCTGCCAGCTCCACTAGCCTTTGGAAGGCCACAACACCATCTTGATTAAGCAGCAAATCCCATGATGCTTAATAAGAGGTTCTCCCTGTCAACTAAGCACTGAACTGCAGCCTTATTATCGCTGCTCTGATGGGACTAATTAATATCACTGAATGTTTATTAACAAGTTATTTTTCCTAAGTACAATAACCAAAGGAGACCGTCGGGACCAGTCCTGAGCTTCAAGATGGCAATGTAAGAAGAAAAATCCCCGGTTCAATTCCAAGCTGGGAATAAAATAGAGGCTGATTGGAAAGAAAGTTGGTTTATTGATGAAGCAGAACCACCAGCAGCGTGTGGTTCTAGGGAAGCTGACCAAAACGGCTGAATGAGTGGGTGGATCTTTATAGTTTCTGTAACTTTGAAGTTTGGGATTTGTGCAATATGGGTTTTGTGTTCTGAAAGGATGTTGGGTAATTCTCATTGTGGCTGATAGCAGGGGTGGGATGCAAATATTTTTACTACTGGTTCTGTGGAGGTGGCTAGGTGGGCGTAGCCATGTGATTGGGTGGGCGTGGCTTCTTTTTTTGCAGCACACACACACACCCACGGAGCCTCTTTTTGCCTCCTGGGCCTCAGGGAAACCTCCTGGGCGAAGCAGTAAGACAGTGAGGGGGATCCCGGTACAGTTGATCATCAGAACAGCTGATCATTGGGAGGAAAAACAGAAAGAAATACTGGTTCAGTTGAACTGATCGCTGTTTTTTTACTACCAGTTTGGCCAAACGGTAGCATTTTTTACTACCAGTTTGGCCAAACCGAGCCGACCCTGTAGAATACCAGGGGCTGATAGCTATGTCCTGTGTTAGATTTTTGGCCGAGGGGCTGCTTACTCTAATCCTATCACTCTTGCTTTTGTTTGCTGCCAGAGACTTTGAAATATCCTGTCTTGAATGGACTTCCACCAGCAGTATTTGGTTTGTTTATGAATAGAGCCATCTAGATAGTCGGCTTCCTCTGTTAATCTTCTTAAGTGCCAGCATGTGCAGTTAGCTTCTTGTTACAATGTTTTCTTTAGGCCTCTGGTTGGAATGTGGAATGGGCTTCAGGTAACTTTTGTTGATTAGCATCTTGGCTTTTCTGAGGCTTTTCCTTCTGGTTAATATTTTATTTGGGATAACGGGAGTGGGTGGGGTTGATTTCTTCTTACAGTAGCCATGACTGCAGGAGAATGAAAGGCAAAGCTTGGGGTTCGGGATCAAGAGAGGAATCAGCCTAGAATTGTTATGTTCAACTCCAACCACTCCGTTAACTCTAGCGCCAATTTAGAGACGACTGTTAGTTGGCTAGATTCTTGTGTGCAAGTATACTTCAACTTACAACCGCAACTAAGCCCAAAATTTCTCTTGCTACATCCGTTTTGCTCTGTTTTATGACCTTTCTTGCCCCTGTGGTTAAGTGAATCGCTGCAGTTAAGATAATAATATGGTTCTTAAGTGAATCTGGGTTTTCCCATTGACTTTGCTTAGCAACAGAAAATTTGAGTTCAATTGCAGTCATAAGGTGAGGACTATCTGTCTATCACTCAGTGCACACGCTTCCACTCCATCTTAAATTTGTTTAATAAATGAAAGAAAGAAATACATTTTAAGTGTTCCTTTGCAAACAGTAAAGAAGAGTTGTGTGTATCTTATTGGTGCCTTTTTCCTGATACGATGTGTTGACCTTCCAGTCTAACCTAGATTTTCTAGTTTTCTGTCCAAAATCAAACTAGGCCTTATCCTTGTTTAACTTTGCTGGTTTGTTTAGTTTGAATGAATAGTAAGAAATAAACCAGACACTTGTTTGGAGTTTTTGTCCTTAAAGATATGAACTAGATTACTAGACGCTGACTACTAGTTACTAGAAGGCTCTGAAAACTGTTGATCAACTTATCACCACAAGGTGGCAGTCAGGAATCAAACAGACATCAGTGTATTGTGGAGTAAATTATACATACATCGATAATCCTCAATTTATAATCATTTCTTTAGCCTGAAACAAGTGACGTCCTCACATTTATAATTATTGCAGTCAAAATTTGGGTTCTTGGTAACCAGCATTTATTTCAAGTCAAGCTATTTTCCAAAGCACCGGAGGGCAGGACGAGAAGCAATGGGTGGAAACTAATCAAGGAGAGAAGCAACTTAGAACTAAGGATAAATTTCCTGACAGTTAGAATAATTGATCAGTGGAACAACTTGCCTCCAGAACAGAGGTCTCCAAATCTGGCAACTTTAAGACTTATGGACTTCAAGCGGCTGGAGAATTCTGGGAGTTGAAGTCCACAAGTCTTAAAGTTGCCAAGTTTGGGAACCCCTGCTCCAGAGGTTGTGAATGCTCCAACACTGGAAGTTTTTAAGAAGAGATTTGGATAACCATTTATTTGAAATGGTATAGAATTTCCTCCTGAGCAGGGGGTTGGACTAGAAGACCTCCAAAGATCCCTTCCAACAATGTTATTCTATTCTATTCTATTCTATTCTATTCTATTCTGTTCTGTTCTATTCTATTCTATTCCATCTATTCTATTCTATTCTATTCTATTCTATTCTATTCTATTCTAGTCTAGTCTAGTCAGTTGCAGCATCCCAGGGTTAGGTGATTTCCATTTGCAACTTTCCCAGCCAGCTTCCAACAAGCAAAATTAATGGGAGGAAGCCTAAAACCATGGCAAATACCTTTCAAAGTGTCAAACAAAAAAGGCCATTTGAGGGAGTGGCTGAGCAGTTCTGTCCCAGGATGAAAATTCAGGTGGTCCTTTGACTTACAACAGTTCGTTTAGTGACCATTCAAAGTTAGCATGCACTGAAACCAGGGGCTTTTGACTGTTCTTCACATGATCAAGGCAGCCTCCCCTTTGTCACACAATCAAAATTCAGACCCCTAGTAACTGACTTGTACTTATGATGGTTGCCATGTCCCCAGGATCACATGATCCCCTTTTGCGATCTTCTGACAAGCAATGTCAATGGGGAAGCCAGATTTACTTAACAACCATGCCACTAACTGAGCATCTGCAGGGATTCAGTTAACAACGGTGGAAAGAAAGGCCACAAAAGGGGGGCAAAACTCACTTAGCAGCTGTCTCACACCATACATTTTGGACTCAACTGTGGTTGTAAGTCGAGGCCTACTTGTATTCCCACTGACAAGAAAGTGCCTCTGGTGGAGAAGTTCCAGGGGCAAGCATCTTTCACCTGGGTTGGGTTGAGAATTCAGGGGTGGGATTCTACTGGTACTGACCAGTTCTACAGAACCAGTTATTACTATTCTGTGCAGTTCAGAGAACCGGCAAATCACGCCACTGCCTGGCCCCACCCCTCCTCACACGCCCCACCCCGCATGGTCACTCCTTACCTGGCATGCACACTATCCAACTTGCCTGCACTGTACCTTCGCCCAATTTTTGGTAAGCTGCTATTTTTCCATTTTTTCCCCTGTGATCATCAGCTATTCCGACTATCAGCTATGCTGGGTGATTTAGATTAGCTAGAAAGCAGGAAATCGATGGATTTCTTGCTTTCTACCGAATCTAAATCGCTTTTGTACTGCTTTGCCTTCGCCCAGAAGGCTTCCCTGTCAGGGGTGGTATTCAGGGGGTTGAGGGAGGGAGAAGTGGCCTGAGAGCAGAGCTGAACCTTCCTTAGGACTGAAACTTCTGTTTTTCAGTGCAGACTCAGGCAGCAGATTGCAGAAAGGTAGATCTGGGAGTGAATCTGTGATTCTGTGAGCAACTCAATCTGCCTGCCTGCTCTGCCAGATTTTGGGTAAAAGTTGCTCTCTTTTTTCATGAAAAAATTCAATATTTACGTACATGTTTACAATATTTACATACAAGCCACGCCCAACCAATTATGCAACCGTCAAGCCGTACCCACAAATTAGGCCACGCCCATAGAACCAGTTGTTAAGAAATTTGAATCCCACCCCTGTTTGGGATATGTCATAGTGCCATTGCCTGAATACCTTGGTTATGGCATGCATATTGTGGAAATGCAGCCCTTGTGATTCGTAATCATGGTAGATGATGGCTGGGAACTAGACAATCATGGTTTGGGATGCATTATCTGCGGCCTGGAACTCACCAGCTGACTTGTTTGGCCCTTGCTTGTCTGTTCCTTTTGCCTTCCAGAAGGGATGGAATCGTAGGAGGAGGACAGGATTCTCCACCAAGGTTGGCATCAGATTCTTGGTCAGTAGGAACCACTTCTGGGTCCAGGATGCTCATGACTTCCTTGAAAAGCTGGGAAGGGAGGGACAGGGGAGCAGAGGGCAGGATGGAAAGAAGGGAGGGAGGGAGGGGAGAAAGGAAAGAAACAAGAAAGGGAGGGAGGGGGGAGGATAGGGGAGGGGAAAAGGAAGGAAAGAAGGGAAAGGAAGGAAAGGAAAGGAAAAGAAAAGGAAGGGAAGGGAAGGAAGGGAAAGAAGAAAAGAACTCTGTGAACCCAAGTCTGGCTCCAGACCAAGAGATATCCAAGGTCAGTGTCAGCCAGCACGAGGCAATGATTCTATCACCTGATTTGGTGCTCTCCTGTGCAAACTGGTCAGTGACCAAGGGACAGACAAAATGCTTCCAGGTAATCTGAAACCAACCCTCCACCACAAATAGATATATGAGGAAAATTCTGGAACAGGCCTATAAAGGAAAGACTCAACTTTGTGAACGGAGTGCACACAAGCCTCAGCCTCAAAATAAATAAGGAACATGCTAGCTAGAGTAATATCACTTCCGTATAGAGTACAAAATGTGCCAAAAACAGAGGCCCGGAGGAGGGTCTTTTCTGTTCATTTAGCTGAGAAACAGTGAGGTCCTCTTTTCTTGGACTTTGAGTTGTAACAACAGCAAAAATCCCCTCTCTTATTGTTCCTTTGGCATGGGAGATTTAACACGGGGATTTCCTATCCTTGCTGAGAATCCACCCTCTGTATCAGCTAAGAGATAGCAAGGGTTGTGATAAATGTGACGAAGTCCACAACTTCCCAAGGGTCTCTGAACTCAGGAAAACTTCCCTGGAACAGAGATAAAATTTTGCCCTGGCGTGAACGAAACTCGACCTCTATCCATCTTGGAGGTCAATTTGTTTGGAAGGCACGTGTTTTCCCGCAGAAGGATCTGGATTCAGTGAAAAGTTTTATATCCAAACAGATTTTCTTCTTTATACTGTTTCCATCTTCCTTTAAACCAAGGCTCTTCAAACTTGGCAAGTTTAAGACCTGTGGACTTCAACTCCCAGAATTCCCGAGCTAACATGACTGGAGGGGGAATTCTGGGAGTTGAAGTCCACAAGTCTTAAAGCTGTCAAGTTTGAAGGCCCTTGCTTTAAACCATTAACAGGATCCACAATGGTCTGATTAGCAGTGTCTCCACTAGATAATTGACAGTCAAGCTGAAACTAAATGAATCAAGTAAAAATAGCAAATGTGGGGACAATTCTTTACTCAAACTTCCTCAAACCTCCCAAACAACCCTAGACCCAATCCACATATCAAAGGATAAGGTTTGCAAACACAAATAGAGTTGATTAAATTAAGTCTCCCAGCAGGACTGAATGTTCACACAAATACATACATACACAAACACACCACACAAACACCCCTCAAGTGTCACCCTAGAATCCACATTTTGGTGCTTCCAAACCCAGGACAAGCTCCCCTGTTTATTTGTTTTTTTAATTGTTTTTACATTTTTCAATATATGGTTACTTATTCCATTACCATTACATCTTTACTCTTGTTACAAATCAATATATTTCATCTTACACTTCAATCTTTTCTATAACATATATACATATTTACATACTTCCTCATTCTTTTCCTAATTGTCATTTTATTTTATTTTTATTTCTAAACCACTTATCCCAGGCATCCCAGGCTCTATAATATATTGAATCTTCTTTGCCTTTTAATTTCAACGTTAGCCTGTCCATCTCTATACAGTCTATTATTTTCTTTATAACCATGCCCTCTGATGGTATCCTTTTCTCCTTCCAAAGTTGTGCATACGAAATCCTTGCAGCTTAACATTAGTATCTGTAATATAATGTACCTATCTTTTTTTACTGCATTTTGTGTTGCTTTACCTCATTTTTACCCCTAAAGGCAAACTGTTTGCTTTTAGGAATAAATATTTCTTACTTTCTTCACAGCTGTCCGGATCTCATTTTTATTTATTCTTCTACGATTCCGGCTCAAGCTGGAACCTCAAATAAGTCTTCTGACAATTTCATATCATGAAAAATCAGCATGTCCTTCCCACACACATGCTTCTTTTCCTGAGGCAAAGACAGAGGTAGTCCTCGATTTACAACAGCAATGGAGCCCTGAATTCCTGTTGCCAAGTGAGACTGTTGTTAAGTGAGCTTTGCTCCATGTTATGACCTTTCTTGCCACAGCTGTTAAGTGAATCACTGCAGTTGTTAAGTGAAATCTGACTTTGCTTGTCGGAAGGTCACAAAAAGGGGATTGCATGACCCACACACACCCCTGGGACATGGTCACCATCATAAACATGAGTCAGGAGCCAAGCGTCTGAATTTTGATCATGTGACCATGGGGAATGCTGCAATGGTCATAAGTGTGAAAAATGGTCATAAGTCACTTTTTTGCAAAGTGGAATGGTCACTAAACAGACCGTTGTAAGTTGAGGATTATCTCTATGCCAGAAGCAATGACAGAGAACTCCGCGGTCCATGAATAGGAAGTCTTTGTTGCTTCCACTCTTCCACACCTGACTTTTTTCCTCACCTTCATATATGAATATGCTTTCCTGTCTTTTTCTGCAAAAGTTGCCATGGAAACATGGCCTAGGGCAGTGATGGAAACCTTTTTGGCACTGAGTACCCCAAACTGGAATGTATGTGTGTGTACCAGAGCGCTGGGAACGCCAACTGGTAGGTCCATGCTTGCCTGTTTTTTGGGTGTTTTGAGGGCTGTTTTCAAGCTGTTTTGGCCTAAAAACGGCCCCAAAAAGAGTCTGTTTTTGGTGGTTTTCTGGGCCATTTTTGAGCCATTTTTGGCCCGAAAAAGGCCTGAAAAACAGCTGTCTTGGGGGGCAATTTTCTAGCTGTTTTCCAGCCCTCCAGCACCTACAAAGACCAGCTGGCTGTCACACATGTGCCAGAAACCAGAAGAGCAGCTGGCAATGATGCGCGTGCCCATTGAGAGGGCTCTGCATGCCACGTCTGGTACGTGTGGTATATGTTCGCCATCACGGGCCTAGGGATTTGCTAGAGGTGCAGGAATCAGGCTGAGAGAGGTCATTAGCTTGGCTCCCATTCATGAATAACAGAATAACTGAGTTGGAAAGGACCTCGGAGGTCTTCTAGTCCAACCCCCTGTTCAACCCTGTACCAATTCAGACAAATGGTTGTCCAGTCTCTTGTCCTGGCTCATTCTGTCTGATGGTAGAGGTAGCCCTGAAACAGATCCTTGGTCTATCAAACTGACTTCTGCAGCCCCTTTGGGTAGGACATTGTGTCCAGCAGCTCCTCAGCCTGCCTTGCTTCTAGGATAAGGTCCATGGTGCCTGGAGGGACCAGCCAGCCATTGCTGGCAGATTCAGCATTGCCATCGAAGTCCCGTCCTAGGACAGGACAAGAAGCAATGGGTGGAAACTAATCAAGGAGAGAAGCAACGTAGAACTAAGGAGAAATTTCCAGACAGTGAGAACAATTCATCAGTGGAACAACTTGCCTCCAGAAGTTGCGAATGCTCCAACACTAGGAGTTTTTAAGAAGAGAATGGATAACCATTTCTCTGAAGTGGTGTAGGGTTTCCTGCCTAAGCAGGGGGTTGGACTAGAAGACCTCCAAGGTCCCTTCTACCTATTGTATATCAACTAGTCCCCAACATACAACCACACAATTGGGCCCGTTGCTAAGACAGTTGTGAAGTGAGATTTGCCCCCCATTATATGACCTTTCTTCTTTCTCTTTACTTCTAGGTTGCTTCTCTCCTTGATGGATTTCCATCCCTTACTTCTTCTCCTGCCTTCTGGTGCTTTGGAAAGCAGGTGGACCCCCTCCTCTCTGTGGCAGCCCCTCAAATATTGGAACACTGCTATCATGTCCCCTCTAGTTCTTTTCTTCCAAAGATGCCCTTGGTCTGGAAAACTGGCAAGTCAGCACTTACAAAGCAACATTTAGTTTCTCTTTCTTGTCAAGCAAATTTCTTTTCTTAAAAAAACAAAAAATCCAGCTGGGAATTTACCCCGAGGCTTCCATGTTAATGTCATTCATGCACCAAGTCAAGGGATTTTCTTTGCCACCATAAATAGGGCTCTCTGTCTTTTCAAATGCCTGCCAGAATTTATTGTTTATTATGAGTCATAAGTCCTGAGACTCGTCTTGGCAGGAAAAAAAGAAACTTGGTATAACTATACATTAAATATAGTCTTTAGTAAAAATGATTAGGGGGTCAGGTCCTTAGACCCCAGCTGCATGTAGAGTTGTAATTGCAGGAATGTTCTTATTTCAGATGGCAAACCTCAGATAAAGAATGTTTACAAGCAAAT
>BHFT01000018.1:0-13140 GCA_004320025.1 Laticauda laticaudata | reverse complement strand
TCAAAACTTTTTGCGCGGATGAAATCGCAGTGGACGGATGCTCGACGGATAGAGCGCATGAAACACGTATGCAGTGAATACACAACGGATGCATAGCGTTTTCCAACTGATGGCAAGCTTTTTTTCACATTTTATATCCTCTTTGCATCCGTAAGTGCAGTGGGACTGAGCCTTTAAAAGAATCAGTGATTGCATGGAGAAAAACCTTGGATATGGAATAGACTTGGATAAATGGCAGATATTATGGTCCAACAACTATAAATTAACTATGTCAATGGCTATAAAAAGAATTTGTGTAAGATGTTTTACAGGTGGCATCTACCCCCAATGAGAATTGCCAAGATGTTTAAAGATAAGTCGGCGAAGTGCTGGAAATGTCAGAGGTCACCAGGATCATACTACCATATGTGATAGAAGCTAAAAAGTATTGGACTAGAATACACATGTGGCTGGAGAAAATAATAAAATAGCCTATTGACTTAAAACCTGAGACAATTTTATTGGGAATTTTGCCTGAGGGTTACAATGAAGAATTAATGTATTTTATTTTCAATGTACTAACAGCAGCTAGGATTGTATTTGCACAAAATTGGAAAAATGAGAAAATTCCGATGGATGAGGAAATTATTAAGAAAATAATGGAATGTGCAGAAATGAGTAGATTGACAATGGCAATTAGAGAACAAGAAGAAAAAGATTGTTATAAAATTTGGAATTTATTTATGAATGGCTGGATAGAAGAGTAAGAAATTGAAATATGTAAGTACAGTATAATATATCATTACTGATAAACGGATGTATTAATAGAGTAAGAAAGTGAACATGAAATATATCATTGAAAATCGATAATTACAATGTTAAGGATAATATATTAAGTGATATATCTGCTATAAAATACTGATTAGAATGATTATAAACATATATAAGTAAAATATATATGATTGTTACTATGTGCACAAAGAGATATGTACCCAACTGACACATTGTTGAACAGAAAGGTTTTATTTGTTTGTTTTTGTTGTTGTTATTAAAAAAAAACTTTTTATATTAAAAAAACATGTAAGTGCAACATTCCGCCACCCCCTGAGTCTGAGAGGTCAAAAGACAGGATCAAATAACCAGGGGTGGACTGCTGAGGGTTTGCAGGAGTTCAGGAGAGCCCCTAGCTAAGATTCTGTGCAGTTTGGAGGACCCCCAAATTCCATTCCTGGCTGGGCCCGCCCATCCCACCCCTCCCAGGAGTCCCCACTTGGCCCATTTTGGATGCAGGAAAGTGCAGGGCCCATGCAGAGGTTCGGGGAGGGTGAAAAATAGGCCTCCCCGAAGTTTGGGATGGCTGGATATGGGCCTGTTTCTGGCTTCCAGAATTCCAGAGAACCCAGGGAGACCATTTTTGCACTCCCAGAGGCTCGAAGAAAGCCTCCAGAGCCTGGGGAGGGCAAACCCCCCATATACCTTGGTGCAGGAAGCCAATTAGGCCATGCCCACTATGGCCACACCCATCCAGAAACCGGGCAGAGAACCCTTTGCTAAACCTTTTGAAGGCCATCCCTGTAAATAACCCAGCTCCCAGTTGAAGTAACTTTTGTCTAAAAAGTATGTTTACAATTACACTGTTTACATATTTCTACCAAGCCATTTAATAGAAGGCCCTGAGTTATGTATAGGTCATCATCCTTGTAAGACCTTTTCACCTCAATGAAAAAACCCTCCCGGAGGGCGGAGCTGGCATCTCAATGATACAACATGTGATCTTGGAGGTCTGAGATCACTGCCGATATCTTTGCTCCTGGACGGTCCAATTGGATCTAGACCATCCCGAAGAGATGGTGAATGTAAACAGCACATCCTGTTGATCCCAGGGATACCGCAAAATCCCTGCTAGATCCAGGAGAAGCTTTTTTTGCCAGTGGCAAAGAGGCAGCCATTAAAGCTGCTGAAGTTGGGACAGCTCCGAAATGCAAATAAGAACGGGAAAGGCGAGAGAGTGTGCCGGTTTGGTGAAAACTTTTCTTTATTTTAAGATTTTGAAAAGGACACCAAAGGAAAAGAAAGAATCTTGTGAAAAGTTTTGACCCAGAAGTTGATTAAGCGGTGATTTTTAAACAGGTAATGCCAAAGTATATTTTATTTTTTTTTCCTCATTGGGTGGATTTTCTACCACATGGTTTTTATATTTGAAACTGTGGAGTGTTTTTTTTTTCTTTTTTTACCTTATTCTTTCTCTCCTTTTTGACTTTGTAATATTCTAGGCTGCGAGACCCCTTAGTCATCTTTAATATCTTTTTTCCCTTTTTAATTTAATGTTTTATTATATTTTGTTTGAAAAGGAGGGGGAAAAGTGAAAAAAAGAAACTTTGTAACACTGCCAACTAGAGGCTTGGAAATATGTCTAATTGTTTTTCTTGACCAGACAAAGCTGAGAAAAGAACTGAGCTTCTTTTTCAAGGACATTTTGCTATTTGATAAAGATAGAGGGAAGACATGGAGAGTATTATTGCAGGTGCTCTTCTGGGATTTCTATCAACAGCTCAGTCTGGTGTTGAAGCTTATAGAAAAAAAAGGTATAGACTCTGGAGAACAGAGACGTTATTCAATTTTAACAAAAGCCTTGGATTAATCAAACAAGTACAGTGTGCTCTTTTATTTTTTTTTAAGCTGCGCTAGTTTCTTACTCTAACAAACCCCTCTCCTTACTAGTTTACTTTTCATAAATTAGCTTTTTAGATTTTTTTGATTTTTTGGAACTTGATTTTTTTGTCTTTCTTTTTTGTCTTTTGAAGTCAAATTTTTACGTTTTGCGTTTTATTTTAAAGGAAAAAGCTTCAGTACTAATGATTTCCTTCCTTTTCTTTCTTTTTTTTTTTTAAACAAATTGTCTTTGTTTACAAATTTAAAAACACATCAACAACACATACACAAATGAAAAGGCAGAATAAGAAAAGAAAAAGAGAAAGAAAGAAAAGATAACGAGGCGATAAGAAAGAAAGATAACGAAAGAAAGAAAGAATAGAAAACAATTAAACATTCTCATTTTCGGACAGTTGTGTAAGATCTTTTTCTCTCCCTGTAATTTATGCCAATATATTGCACCATTGTCCTTACAAGTTGTTTATATATCATCCAGATGAGTTTTATCTTTATTCTTATTCTTTTTTGCCTTATAATATAAGAATCTTATCTTTGTTCTAGCCAATAATACAGCTATTCCAAACTACTATAATATATGGGTATCTTTATGGGTTTAGTGCAGAATTTAATCTGTCCATTTCTGTGCAATTAGAAATTTTTTAATAATTATCTCTTCTTAGGTAGTTGGGGATGCTCCAACCTTTTGGCAAAAGCTAATTTCTGCGCCGCTGTTAGTATATGTATTGTTAGTATTACTTTCACCCCCACTTTTTTTTGATAATTGTTTATCAAAAATCGCCTAACAGGAGGGATTCTGGTTTGTAACTCGATCTTGTTCTTTTGATTTTGTATCTTCCAACCATTTTCTAATTTTCTGCCAGTTATTTGGGCTTCTATACAGGACCCCACATGTTGAAAAAAGCATTTCCCTTCTTTTTTTTTTACATTTCCAGCACTTCGGATTCATATTGCGAGATACAATCTTCGCCAATCTCGAAGGTAGGAAGATGCCCATCTGAAACATTTTATAAGTGTTTCTTTATAACTGCGGAAGTGGGTTTTTTGTAATCTTATTGTTTCTACCAGATCTTTTCCCATTTCTATTTAGTTGATGCTATTAGTCCTACATGTCTTTACTCCAGTCTATTATATTCCCTTTGACTATTTCTTCTTCTAATATCTACTTTCTAAAAATAATTATAAAATTTAGTTATTATTTTTTTAATCTTGGTCCTAATAAAATTTAGTCTAATTGCTGAGGTTTATTGTTAAAATTTCGAATTCTTCCTTATCCTGTTTATATCTACTTGCCTGGAATTTGTTTTTATACATTAAAGATATTATTGACCCAGCGAAATTGAATTCTATACCAATTGACGAATGCAAGGAATTACTAATGGGGGAAATAAAATGGACAATAAATATGAAAACACTCCTATGGCAAATCTATGCCCGAAATGAAACAATCAAGAAGAATGTTAATTAAAAGATTACATATGGAAAATAATTAAACTGGACTTATGCTAATATAGTTATGGTTGGGGAGATTTTAATGGAATTGTAGACAACAAACTGCGACTCTTTACAGCACAGGGAAAACAACAAAAGCCAAAAGAGAAAGGACTCTCCCTAAATCTTTTTTTTTAAATGATAGATGAAATTAATACTTAAAAGCATTACATGGAGAGAAAGAAATGGCTAAAACTAAACAATAAAACCTTCGACTCAAATAGACATTTCTATCATGCGCTTTCAGACAGAATAGATATGATATGGATGTCAACAGAATTGTTAGCTAATATTCAAGAAATAAATATGAAAACAAGTACTTGGGCAGATTCATCAAATCCAATGACACGTAAATGGAATAGGACAAAAGAAGAAGATCTAGATGGACATTAAAATAATATTATATTAAATGAAAAAGACTTCACCACAGTAAGATGGGAAAGAACTGGCGTTTCTTCTTTTGAGAAAACAAAGAGAAGATACGATTAATGCACCCAGAACCTATGGGATACAATGAAGGCAATATGCAAGAGGCTTGAAAATAGACTATACAAGGAAAAGAAATACCTCAAAGGGCATTAGGGATGAGTATAAAGGAGTTTGAAAAAGAGCTACAGGAAAAAATGCCACAGAAAAAGGCGACATTAAGTTAAAAATGGATTATAATTAAACAAAGAATGGGTCTTAATAGAAAAAGAAGAATTAGCAACAGAAAATTAGAGATGCTAAACAGAATACTTTTGAAGATGCAAATAACCAGGTGGGATGGTTAGCATATAAATGAGAAAGGAAAAGAATCAATGGAAATATTGCCAATTAATAGATGACTAAAGCCAAGTTTACTATGGTAGTAAAGAGAAGAAGAAAATCATATGAGACTATTTTGGGAAACTATTAAGGGAATATTGATGAGGGAAAGACTTAAAACAGGTATTTACAGAATGCTAATTTACCCCAATACCTAAAGAGATTGAAACAATTATAACGATGATGGAGGTTAAACTGGAAACACTCAAAGAGCAAAAATAATGAAAGGCACCAGGCCCAGATGGAACTTCCAGCAAGAATTTTATAAAAACTACAAGAATCGTTTGAACCTTCCATTGCTAGAAGTATATGAATGTTGAAGTTATGTTAAAGAACAAGGATACCTAAAAACATGGTTAGAAGCCCTATATTACATATTTATTGCTTGGAAAATTTATTCAAGCAAATAGAAGCATATATATCATAAGCCAATCGGCCAAACGCGTAATGGATTGTGGCGAGAAGCTGACATGATCCTTATATCTGTTGATATATAGAAAAGAGCAAGACAAGGAATGCCCCACTATCAACTCTTGTTTTTGTATTAACCTTGCGAAGTGCTAAACAGAAAATATTAGAGAAGCAAAAGCGATATAAAAAGAATGAAAAATTTAAAAAGGAAGAATTTTAAGTTCAGCATTCGGCAGATGATCTGGTTTCATTTCAGTAGACCACTAGAAACAGCTATCAAAATTGAGAAGAAAAGATATAAGCATATGCAAAGGGTGGCTGGTTAAAATAAATAAGAAAAGATTCTTTGACAAAGAATATACTATCAAGACCAAAAGGCAGATCTATGAAAATTCAGGTCACAAATAAGATCCAAGTACCTGGGCGGCATACATTTGACAGCAAGATTGCAGTTTTTATACTAAAGAGGAATAATTATATCAAACTAAGCAGCAGATTAAGCGTTCAGATTTGCGAGAAATGGAAAATTTACAAACTGTCATTAATAGGAGATATCAACAATCAAAGATGAATTATATTTACCCAGAATTTATACTTGGTTTTCAAACAATTCCAAATTAGGTTTGGAAAAGATTACTTTGAAGATTTAAATAAAATTGTGTTGAAATACATATGGCAAGGTAAGAAGCGAGCAATAAAGTTAAAACTTTTGCAAGATGCCAGAATAAGAGGAGATTTGGTTTGCCTAATGAGAGTTGTATTACCAAGCCTACAAATCTGATTGTGGTTAGGAATGGATAACATTAAGAAATACTGATTGTTAACATTAAAGGACATTAATCTCGTTCGTTGGATTGGCATGCTTCTTCTGTGGGAATAAAGAAACAAAAACACATTGGGTATTTTAGAAGACATTATATATGGGAGTCCTGCTGGTTTAAACTAGGAGGAAGATTTATAAGACAATGTCATTTGAAAATTCCAGTCTGAGTTATCGACTATTGAACCATTTTCTGTATCTTATAATATATAAAAAAGGAACAAACAGTAGATTATGGTGAAATATTGAATGAAAGAGGTGAACTTAAATCTATTCAAAAAATTAAGGAACAAGGTATAAAGATGAATTGGTTTTCATATGCGCAAATACCAATCAAGGTAGGATAAAGACATTAAAACAGAAGCGTTTTTTATAATAAATGACCGATTTAGATAAAATTTTGACAGGTGCTGATGAATAAAGTTGATTAAAAAATTATAATGGGATGTTGATTAGAGAATATAAAGTTATGAAGGAAGAACAAGTTAAAGAAACATGATTTGCTTGGCGGGAAGAATTTTGGGATGGTGGGATTGATACTAGAGAAAAAATGGCAAAAATATGGTCTCAAAATTATAAAATGGACAATGTCAACAGCATATAAAGAAAAAATTTGCTATCAAAGATTGTTTTTACAGGTGCATTTTCCCCCGACAAGAATTGGCAAGAATGTTCAAGAACAAATCTGGAAAATGTTTGGAAATGGTCATCAGACACCTGGCTCATATTACCATATGTGGTGGACTTGTACGGACGCTAAAAATATAACTAGACTAATAATCCACACGTGGTTGGAAAAGATGACAAAAAAGCATTACAGCGATTTGAAACCAGAGATATTTTTTATTGGGAATTTTACGTTGAAATTATATAGTAAAAGACTTGCGAAAATTACCTTATTGTAAATGTATTAACAGCAGCTTGGATTGTTATTTGCCTGAAAAACTGGAAAAAATTGAGAAAAATACCATCACAGGAAGAAGAAAGTCATTAAGAAAATATTGGAATGTGCTGAAATGAGTAGATTGACATTTGAAATCAGAGAAACAAGATGATAAACTTTTTAAAAAATTTGCGGATCTATTCTATCCAATGTTTAGACAATTAAAAATATAGTAATAAAATATGTAGATTTTTAGAAAATAATAAATATATTTAAAAGATTGTATTCTTTTCTTATTATATTTACAAAATGATTCTAGGATAGAATTTTGGGATGATAATATGAACTGGTATAAAACAAATTAAGTAAAAATATTCATTATCGTAAAACATGAATGAATAAAAAAGTATTGTTCAAAATGATTGATTAATAATGATATTAATGTATTTAATATTGGATTGAAAATACGAGATCATATACAATGTAATTGTCATTGAAGACTATGAAATGGAAGCACAAAACCATTTGTAAACCAACCGGCACGCTGTATGTATATAATATATGGAAGATGGCTTGATGTTTTTATGTTTTGTTGGTCTATGTTCACCTTAAAACCCAATAAAAATTAAAGAAAAAAGAAAAAAAGAAAAAGCCCTCCGAAATCTTCCCATAATCCATGAACATGAAGCATATTTCTGCCATATGTGTCCTATAAAATATATATATGGTACAGCATTGCTCTTGGGAATTACAATGGAATGACATAGCCACCCACCAGTCCACATCCCAAGTCAACCCCGACAACTGAATTGCAAACAAATAATGGCAACATGACGAGAATGCAGGATCTGACAGCTAAAATCACTCACATCCGAGAGAGGTTTCCCAACAACTAATTGCAAGGAATTATAAGGAGTTGCAACTCTTCAAGCTTGCAATAGCAACAAAGGTATAGTTATAGCAGCAGGCAACCATCTGGCCAAAGGGTAATATAACAGCAAGGAGCTGGAATTATGCTGAATGAATGCCAACAACATCTGCCTGATTTTCAGGAAGGCAATCTGTAATTTTAAACTGGGAAAAGGCAATAGTAAGAGAAAAGCAGGAGTACAATTGTTGCTAAATAATAATTTATAAAACTCTGTTTAGATAAGCAACCTTCCATATCTTAAAAGGGAAAGAGAAAATGATGTATTGATTTCCTTTCCAAACTTCCCTATTGCAAATTCATATCAAATCTTAATTTTTGCAGACAACTGCAACAGGTCTGGCCTACTTGGGATACTTCAAAGGGTCTCTCTCCATTCCCTACTTTGGGGATAAAAATCTAAATCTTTATGGTCTACCTTACTCTTTTATTCCTCTCTGTTCTTTCTCTGCTTGAACCCTCATTTTTTTCTTTTTAGCATTCAAAAGTGGCCAGGAATACTACTGAAATAAATAGAGTCACCCTTGGCATTTTCATTTATCCTGCGGGATATAAAAATATCAGTGCAACTCAGCTTTGTTCTACAGAATGCAGATCTCTCCTTTTAAAAAGCTCAAAGGATTAATGAGGAAAAAAATCTCCTGGGGTTTGCAGCAAAGAAAATGAGCAAATAGAAAGATGTGGAATCTGGGCTATGAAAGGAAGAACAAGAGGGAGCTGAGAATAAAAAAATCTGGGTATAGTGGAGTGCATGGATTTACACACACACATTTTTTCCAAGCCTTCTCCATCCTTACAAGATTAAACTCTCATTTGCTATCAATCTGTTTGCTCAGCCCATGTGAAGTATTCAGTGCATAAGTGGATAAACATCTATGAACAAAGGTCAGATCCAATGGACGTTGCTTAGCCACAATCATTCATTAGGCAACTAGGGAGGAACTAGGTTAGGTATCATGATATGTGTGAGAGAGAGGGGTGAGGGAGGAAGAGAGCCGGGGAGAGGGAGAGAAAGGGAGAGAGGGAGAAGGAGAGGGAAAGAGGGAGGGAGAGGGAGGGAGGGAGAAAGGGGGAGAGAGGGAAAAAAAGAGAGAGACGGAGAAGAAGAAAGGGGGGAGTGAGAGAAGGAAACAGACAGACACAGACAGACAAACAGACAGACAGACAGACAGAAATATAATAGATGTATATAAAATATATATCAATGATATATATATATGTATATATTAGCAAGAGAGTTTGAGCTCACTAAGGCTAGAGAAGGCCAGGATCAGGGATTATTAGAAAAGAATGAGTGTAATAAAGTGTCCTCTAAAAGGCTGCTTCAGAAATTGGAAAATGGAGCCAGTTTGCTTTTTTTTTTTTTTTTTTTTTTNTTTTTTTTTTTTTGTAAGAGCAGGAGAAATTAAAGAAAAGTTTTGATGAGAATTGGCATTCCATCCGTCTCCTGATCTTGCAGGAGCAAATAGTTGATACTGTACTGTAATGCAGGAAAGGGAATTAAAATCAAAAGGCCTTTATATTGTTCTATAAGAACCTGTAGAAGCTCCGGGCATAAGAAAAAATGGCCTGCAGGCAAGTAACCTTTTTCTGGTGAGGAAGGACAGTTGCTCTGGTTCTTTTTCTGAATTTCTGCCAAAAGTTACCTTAAGTAGGTTAGAATATTAGAGTGTCACCAGAGATTACAGGGTAGAATTTTTAATCCATTCCCCTCCATCCAGTTTTATGTGGGGCGCTTGGTTTCTATGTATGTTAAATCTCCTGGAGGTTCAAAATATCTGATCACCCCACAAAAAGCAAAAATAAGTTGAAGGGGTGACTGAAATCAAAATGTGATGACCTGTAGTCTCTCAAAATAACCCAAAACATATATTAAAGTCCAGTAAAGCTTTCAACTTAACTTCACTGTTTTATTAGGCACAGTTTAAAATCACAAAAGTAAAGGCCCTGTCCCACTACACTTACGGATGCAAAGAGGATGTAAAACATTAAAGAAAGCTTGCCATCCGTTGGAAAACGCTATGCATCCGTTGTGTACTCATTGCATACATGTTTCATATGCTCTATCCGTTCAAGCATCCGTCCACTGCGATTTCATCCACGCAAGAAGTTTTGAGCTGCACAAACTTTGTGAACGGATGAATTTCCACTGTGTACATGTAAATCCACGACATATGAGCAACAAACGTTCTAGTCCGTTTATCATCTGTTAAACGTCCGCTGTATCCTCTCTGCATCCTCTGGGCATCCTCGCAACTCACATCCCGCTGCAGCGAAAACGGAAAGAGGAGGGAAACAAAGGTACACAGAACGGCTACACAGCATTAGTAGCACGGATATAGAAAGGATGCATTTTGCATCCGATATACATCCGTGCGGCATCCCCTTTTTTTCCTTTAGCATATATGATGCATCCACTTCATCTGCTATGCGTCCACTTCAAAATTCTCCCCCGGAACTCCTTCAGAGGTGTCATCCGCTTTTCAACTGCTAGGCTTCCTATGAACATCCATTTAACATTCCCCGCTACATACTACCCACGTCCGTTCTTTCTGTTCTTGTTTATGCAAATTTTCACCAATTTTTTGGAGCAGATGACAACGGATGGAGCCACCCCCGAAATTTTGTCTCATCTGCTGTGTCCTTTCTGCATATGTTTTTGCATCCGTCAGCCAGTGGGACCGGGCCTTTAATGAGACAAAACAGAAAAACCAAAACCAAACCGCATTCTGAAGCAAGCCCGAATAACTAATTATGAACTCAGGAAAATAACTGAGAAAAGTCCATGGAAAGACGCCAGCAACGATAAGCCTCTTTCAAGGTGAATACTAATGACTTCAGCAATTCTAACTGCGCAGTTGCAAACTTATTAACATACTCCACCGCAAGCCACAAGGAGGATCATGGTAATCTCCTCTTGAGTAGACCTCACGCTTTTCCCTTATCCTCTCCCTCCCTTGTGACCTAAGGATGGATAGGGGATGGCCTGGATCCTCCTCTGACTGCTCAGCTGCTCTGCCCTTCCCCAAGCCTCCTCCACCACCTCTGGATCACACTCCCACTTCCTGTGGGACTGTTCTACGCCTTCCTCAACCAGACTCCCCCAGTGGACATGACAGCTACCTGAATTTCTATTCTGTGATCCAGGTGGGGTGTCTGAGAATAGGAAACAGTTCTCAGTCTGCATCGGGGTGGGATTCTACAGTTCCCATCTATTTGGAAGAACCGTTGTTTAACAGTCTAAGAGCAGTTCGCGAGAACCGGTTGTTAGAAGAAAATTTACTGGCCTATCCTGTTAGAAAGGAGGAAGGAAACATTTTTGGTGTTGCTTACAGAAACTGCCTCTCTGTTAACCCTTATTGCATTCTTGACAGGACTAGACTTTTCTGTCTCAGGAACTTCTCTGGAGTTCTTTCCCTCCTTTGCTGGTACTTTGCTTGTGTGGAGTGACCATTCAAAGTTACAAAGGCACTGAAAAAAGTGACTTATGACCATTTTTCACACAACTGTTGCAGCATCCCCACAGTAATGAGAGGCCAGGCAAGGAGGTCTGCCTCGATGTGAGTGATATTGAGTTGGCCATGCCCAGCCAATAATATGACCACCAAGCCATGCCCACCAACTAAGCCATGCCCACAGAAGTGGTTGTTAAAAATTACTTCCGGTTCTGTGGGTATGGCTTGGTGGGCAAAATCCCATTCCCTCCCCACCCCACTAACCTGCTTTCTAGATGCCTTCTCCTGTGCAGGACAACAAAAGAAGAGCCAGCCGATAAGCTGGGACTCGGGAGGAAGAGAATAGATGGGGGTGGGGCCACTCAGAGGTGGCATTTGCCAGTTCTCCAAACTACTCATAATTTCCATTACTGGTTCTCCAGAACATCTTTTTTCTTCTCTCTCTCTCTCTCTCCCTCCCCCCCCCTCTCTCTCTCTGTGTGTGTGAGAGAGAGAGAGAGAGAGAGAAAGAGAGAGAGAAATCATCATTTGAGGCTTCAGTGTTGCCAATGTGTGTGTATGGATGGGTGAAGGTTGAATGGATATGTGTATGGATACATGGGTATCCATGCTGTTGCCTTCCTCTCATTCACAACCCATAAGTATGATAAGCTTACTCTACTGTGTTAAAATAATAGTTTACTAAGATTAAAGGTTACCTCAAATTCAGAGATTCCACGGCTAATAGTTCCCAATAAATTGGTTAGCAATTAAGTTGCTTCATTTCTCTTGAAAGCCCTTTAAGAAATCAGCCGTCAGTACATGTTGTGGCTAGAAGTTCAGATGCTTCATTGTGGGTTGTGTGAAGGAGTTTGTCTCTAATGCATTGCCACATTAGATATGGGTATTATGTTCGAAGTGGGGAGGAGTGGATCTTATAGATAGGCTGACCATCTACATCAGGGTCCCCAAACTTGGCAAATTTAAGACTTGTGGACTTCAACTTCCAGAATTCTCCAGCCAGTTGAAATCCACAAGTCTTAAGGTTGCCAAGTTTGGAGACCTCTGGTCTACATCAAACTCAAAGAATCTGATTTGGGTCATATAGAATAATAGACTCATAGGGCCAGAAGAGATCTTGGAGGTTTCTTAGTCCAACCCTTGTCTTTATTCCACCCACCCCAGACAAATGAATGACCAATCTTTTCTTGAAAACTTCCAGTGATAGAGCACCATCAACTCTACAAGGGAAGCATTCCACTGACTCATTGTTCTCATCATCAAGAAATTCATCCTTAGTTCCAGTTGGTTCTTCCACTGAACCAAGTTGGTTCTTCCAACTTCCTGTCAACATCATATGACAGACTTGCAGGGCCAGTGTGTTGTGCAACAAGGTCACATAGTATAATACGATTGGGACTGAGTTAGGGACTTCTGCCCTCACTGTGAGTTGAGTTGGGAGGGTGCACAAAGGGAGGCTCATCCAATCTCATTGTACACATGTTGTACTCTGACAATAAAGGTAATAATATTAGGCAGATCATATTGGTGGTCCATGACATTTAAAATTATAAATTTAGCTGTCCCTGAGGATCCAAAGGTTGGTGATCCCTGTTTTAAAGCACATAAATCTAAAGGATCTGTCACACTGCCCAACGGATGCAAAACGTTAGTAAAAAGGACACAACGGATGAGAAAAATGTTCCATCCATTGTTA
>BHFT01000017.1:0-19987 GCA_004320025.1 Laticauda laticaudata | reverse complement strand
TTGCTTTGCATGTAATGAGCCTATCTCATATACTGTATTAGCTTCACCTTTTAAGTTGCATGACTGAAAGAAATGAACTTTTGCACGTGTTTCACCTGTATTTCATGGTGGGGCTTGTTTCAGCTTTTCTCAGCCTGGCGAAGCTGGCTCACCTGTTGCTCAGGAAGCAATGCCAGAGATGTCATGTGATCGCTCCTCCTGCTATTGCGTCATACGAACAGCAAGACAATTGGTCCAACCAGAAACAAGAGAAATCACAGCACTTTTGAGCCCTAGCTGATGGAGGTACCAAAGGGACATCATCTCATGAGGGGATTCCTAACCATTACGAATCCAATCTCATTTTCATCATAAGAACTCCATCAAGAGCAGCCGATTTTCCTGCTCTTCTGCCAGAGGTGACTTAAAAGTGTTACGAGCAGAGAATACTTCCATGTCTCTTTGATTTGCTCCCTGGATTCTTCCAGGGCCAGGAAAATGAATGGACATCTATTTTCAGCTAAAGTTGAATTATCTAGATCTAAAATGTAACATTCTGCACTTGGGACTTGGTCATATTTGTGACAATTCATTATTTACTTTCACATACATATGTGAGGTATTGAATGGCATGCCAAAGAAATGCTGCAAATAATAGATGGCAATTAAAAACATGTGTGCTGTTAAAATTAGTGTGATTTTCTATTTAAAGTGAGCAGGTATAAATTAAAGGAGAATTATCCAGTGACAGAAAGATTTTCTACTATCAGTCTCATTGGGTGCTGAATCATTATTCATGCTGCCCCAGCATTTTCTTTCTCAAACAGAAAATAAATCAATTATTTTGATTTATTTTATTGTCATCCAATGTGATAGTGAGCATCCATGGCAGTAATGCTGAAGTGTGACAGACTAAGCAAAGTGACATTAAGTTTCTGCCCCTTCTTGCTATTGCTTTTTCTGACAACTGCAGTGAACAGCGAAAAAACTAAAGGCTGCTTGATTGGATGGGTCTTGGGTTCACATCTTATTATGAAGAATTGATCAAAACATCTATAAATCTTCCATATACAGTGTTGTGTTCNGTTCTCGTTGCCACGTGCTCACTGGTCTCCTTGTCTCAGAATCCCACCTTCGTCGCCAGTGTTGTGTTCGTGAAGAATGAGACTCGAGACCAGCGTAACTTCAGCTCTTTTATTAGTTGCTGGATTCCGTCTGAACCAGGAGCCGTGGCAGTCCTTTTTATAGAGAGGCTGCTCACGGCTTGCGGCCAATGACAGTTCCTTGAGTCTCCCACCACTGGGGTGGCCAATCATAGGCTAGTTATTTTTGACCAATCACCGTTGAGTAGAACACCAATCAGATTCAAGTATTTGTGGACCAATAGGAATAGAGTGTTTGGAGTATGGTAATATGTAACAGAAATGTTAAAATATGGAAACATTTGTTTAATGCTTGCATGAAAACTGACAATTAGAATAGAAAGATGCTGTTGTTCTTCTTTCATACTTTAATTCATAATTAAAAATAGCAAAAAGTGAATGCAAAAGCTCCAGAGCAGCAGTGGGATTCTACCAATTCGCACCTATTTGGAAGAACCGCTGTTAACATTCTAAGCAGTTTGGAGAACCGGTTGTTAGAAGAAATTACTGGCCAAATCCTGTATGAAAGGCAGGAAGGAAACATTCTGGAGTTGCTTACAGAAACTGCCTCTCCGTTAATCCTTATTACATTCTTGGCAGGAGTAGACTTCCTGTCTCAGAAATGTCTCTGGAGTTTTTCTTCTCTCCTTTGCTGGTACTTTGCTTGTGTGGAGTGACCATTCAAAGTTACAATGGCACTGAAAAAAGTGACTTAGACCATTTCACACTTATGACTGTTGCAGCATCCCCACAGTCATGAGAGGCCAGGCAAGAAGATGTGTGTCTTTGATATGAGTGATATTGAGTTGGCCACGTCCACCAACTAAACTATGCCCACAGAACCAGTGTTAAAAAATTTGAATCCCACCCCTGCTCCAGGGAGATTAGCTTGCATCAGCAAAATATGTGGAGTTATGCCAGGGAAGGAGAAGGCTGACAATTTTTTCTCATGGTTACCTCCCATCTTTTAAAGATTACCTCCAATCTTTTAATCAGAACTCCACCAAACACCTTCCCGGGGAAAAAGTTTCAAGACAGAGGTTTGTTCTTGAACACATTTGAGGAGAAAATCCTGAATGTGAAAAAAAATCATTGTACTTTGTTGATCTAAAGAAAGCTCGTGTTTGATTTATAAAAAGCTTTGTGTGAATATAGAAGGAAATGTGATAAAAGTAATTTATGAATGTGATAAAAGTGGTTTATGATGGAAGTAAAGCATGCGTGAGAATAAATTGAACCATTCAACACTGAATAAGAAAATAATGTGTGATGTCCTATGGTTGCTAATGTATTTATGATTTGATATAAAATAATGATTGTTATGATGTTAGTGACGTGTTTGTTGGGGTATCTTTTGTTATGCAGATAAATTTTAGATAGGTTGGGTACATGAGGAAAATGGAACTGAAAATTAATGATGAAGGAAATGAAATAAACCATTGCAGGTTACTCATAAATGCCAAAACGGGGTTGAACCAAGAAGGTGGATCTGGGCATTTTTCTGGAATGTACTGTTTGCTAAAGATGAGGAAAACAAATGTGTAAACAAAACAAAAAGTGTATGCAATATTGGCAGAAAGATGGCACATATCATGTGGTCTGCTGTGAAGAATGAATGTTTGTCAAAAGAAGTGAAAATTGCTCTGTGTAAAAGCATGCTTCTACCCACTTTGTGACATGGAATTGAGAGTGAGTATGTCAAGAAAAATGTAAAAAGGAGTTGAATGCAGTGGGAATGGGGCACTCAAGAATCATGTTTGATTAAAACAAAGAGAGGATCCAGAATGTATGTATGATGAAAAGCTCTCAATTCAATTCAATTCAATAGCTAGCCACTATCTTGATTCTTCTGACACCCACCTGCATGTTGCTGGATGGAAAAAGGATACAGGGGTTGAGAGAAAGGGGAAGACTGAAAAGTCCATGGTAGGCTGCAATTAATGAGATCCTCCAAAAGTGAGAGATAGGAAGTTTATAGAACAAAAAACAAGGCATAAAAATGTACTGATGTGATAGAAGCAATGGTGGTTTGTAAGTTTTGAAAGGATCCCAGAGATGCAGTGAATGATGTTGATATAAATTAGACTTAACTTCGATTTCTATTTTTCTTCTTTGATTCCATTTGTTTTGTTCCCTGCCTTTTTTCCTGCAGTATTTCCACAGTATTATTTTAATTTTGTACGCAGCCCACAATCCATTGCAAGAAAGCCTCTTCTCCTTTACCAGCCATCCTCTTTTCCACCATCCCAAATCATCTATAAGGCCACATTTGATTTGTCTTTCCTAATTTTGCCTCTCCCAAGGTTATCTCTCTTAATTTCCTGGATACTTCCCCACCATTCCACCCCCAATTACTCAGTGCCTGATTTTAAGGGTGAGTTTAGGCAGTTGTCAACATCCACTCCTTCTGAGTCCTTATCCCAGTCCACATTAAGAAGAGTGGTTTCCATCAGCTGGTGATATTGACTGGGAGGGGGAGGAGGAAAAAATTGAGGGAATTCCCTAATTCTTTCCCTTAATGTACCCCCCCTCCAAAGAAAAATAACATTATTTGATGACATCATGAACCATGGCAGGATAGGAGGCAGAACCAGTGGTGGGATTAAAAAATTTTTACTACCAGTTCTGTGGGCGTGGCTTGGTGGGCATGGCAGGGGAAGGATACTGTAAAATCTCCAGTCAGAGGTGGGATTTGCCGGTTCTCTGAACTACTCAAAATTTCTGCTACTGGTTCTCCAGAACTGGTCAGAACCTGCTGAATACCACCTCTGGGCAGAACATATAGTTTTCAGCTGGTTCCAAGATCAACCTTGCAGAAGATTCTGTGGAAAATAAAAAGGCTGAAGAACTGTAGAATAAGCTTTAATTTTCTAATGCGGTGAAGAAGCTTTCTGTTACTAGCTGGTAGTTATTTTGGAATGGCTGAGCCCTCTCCCATCTCAGCCATTTTATGAGAGGCTTCATTGTCTAGAATTTGTAATTCTATTTTAGGGGGGGTTAGGGTTAGTCTATATAGCAGATAAAGATATCCAGATATGGAATTAGATATGTGCCAGCTGAGGAAAAAATGCCTGTACATCAGCAGCAGCTCCAAAGAAGCATAAAATCAGACTCTCAAGTATTTCTTCTGCAAAAAAAAGAAAAAGATGTTTCTGATCTCAAGATCTCCTGATCCTTTATGCATTTCTCCTGTTTCTTTATGCATTCTTGTTTCTAAAATAGATGCAATAGTCCTATTTTGATATTATTTGGTTAACCTATCCCTTCAAGGCAGTTTCAAATTGTATTCTATGAGAGAAAGCTATTCATTTGAGCTGAGCAGGAAAGTTGAGTTAATGGGCTCTGTGAGTGTTCAGTGGCCCCTCTAATGGGAATTTTGCCTCAGATTCCAGTCTGAATTAATATGAACAGAGATAGCTTAAATAGGTGATTACTCATTAATCTTTAGGTCATTAAATGAGGACCATCAATGACTGCCTTGGCTGCTGAATAGCCTGTGTCCTAAGGCGAAAAGGTTTAACAGGGATGGAATGTTTAACAGGAGTTTATAATATCAAGGAGAGAAGGAACATAACAGAGTCAGTCTTGTGCACCAGAATTCAGAAGAATGGATTTGGATGAATTCAGAATTAGATAGATTATTGGAATCTTGGGAAAAGAAGGGAAATATTGCAAACAAGATACTAAAGATGCTATCTTAAACAAGACTTGCTTGGAGGAAAAAATGTGAGCTATGTAAAGAGACTAGTATGGATTAAAACAGTGGGAAAAGAAACATGTTAAAGAAATAGGAAGGTCCTATAACCAAAGAAGGATAGAAGGAAGTTGTCAGAATTTCTTTTCCTACAATCTAAAAATAGGGTTAGCAGAGGAATATCCAAAGCAACTACAGCAACAGAAATCATTTTTGTGTACATCATGGTCAAAAGGCAAAGGAAAGAGGCTGTAGGTCCATGGTGTGAGAAGGCTGATTGATAGCAACTGCTGATGAGAAGACCAAAGTGTTTTAATTCACAAGTTAGGGCTGTCTTCTTTCATGAAGGGAAAGGAAGTTGTACCTGGCCAGCCTTATGCCACTTGTGCAAGTGCCATTTGTACAAAAATAAAGTTGCAAGTGAAGGGAGTAAAAGAAACACATAGCTAATTTAGAGCAAGCCAGGCCTCCAGGAACCTTTGAATAACATTTTAAGATACCAAAGAAGTATCACAAAAATGACCACTGTGTTCTTTGAAAAAACCAGGAGGGCTTCTGAAGTCTGGCATGTTGTTGTTATTTTTGGAAAAGGAAAGAGGAGGATCTGGCAAATTATAGCTTGATCTCTGCATTGGATAATATCCCTGAGCAGCGAATTAAACAGAATACGTGTGACTGCTTGGATGGGAATGCAACAATTAACTTGTATCAGCATGGGTTTGTCACAAACAAATCATCCAGATTAACTTTATCTGCTTGTTTGACAAAAGTTCCTAGATTAGCAGAACAGTGTATGGATATAGCATAGCTTCATCTCAGTAAAGCTTTCAACAAGGTGTCTCATGAGCTTCTGCTTAATGCAAATGTGGACCTGATGACAGAAATATAAGATGGATTCATAGCCAGATAAATGACTGTATCTAGGGAGTGTTCACAAATTCATAAAGACCTGAAGGAATGGAAGATGGAGGAGGCCATGTTTGGCAATAATAAATGCAAAAGAAAGCTAAATAATCATAACTTAAAAACAGAATACATGTGATGCAGCTGCTAAAAAATCAATTGCTTTTTTGGCTGCATTAATAGCAATAGAGACCCCAAATTATGGGAAGTAATTGTCCCACTCTATTCTGTCTTTGGAGGATACATTCTGTCTAGTTCGGGAGCCTGCTGTGTAAAAAGGACATTAACAAACTAGCATGAGTTCAAAGTGGGGGGGACTGGAAAATCCTTAAGAAACAATTAAAGGAACTGGGTATGTTTAGCTTGCAGAAGAGAAGAGTGAAAGGAAATACAACAGAAGTCTCCAGATATCAATAGATGAAGGAGTAGATTTGTCTTCAGTCATCCCAGATGGGAGAAGAAGGATGAATGGGTCGAAACTACAGGGTAGCAGATTAGATTTTAGGAAGAGTCTCCTGAGGATAAGGATTGTCAATGAATGAAAAAAAATTGCTTCATGAAATGGTTAGTTCCCTTCACTGGAAAGAGGCTGGGTAGTCATCTGTTGAAAAGGTTTAGAGGTTTCTGCACTTAGAACAGGAGCTATAAAATATATCTCCATTTCTATGATTGTAAGTATCTGCCACCAGGGATTATTATAATACGTCTAGTTTAGTATTTAGGACCATATTATGTACTCTGTTTCAACCCTATAACTTAAGAGAGAACAAAAGCCAATTAAAAAAAAACAGTATGATGTTTTGTCAGAAAAAGGCTAAGACCAGATTTTATTTGTTTTGAAGTGCAGGATGCTAAATAATTATAAGGAAGTAGATTCTAAGGGAAAGTTAAGAGGAAGAAAAAAAAAACCCCTTTATTTTAGTAAGACTATTATTAGAGTATATAATAATACCCTTACTAGAATGAAGGTATTTTTGATCATGGAACCAATTCCTCAGAAAGGCTTCCCATCTGCCTCAAATGCTTTACTTTGATTTCCTGTGCTAAGAAACAGTTCAATTTTATGATTACAGTGTCCATTTCTGTTTCTTGGGATTCCTAGAACCATGATACCAAAGTGAATTGTGAAGAAGATAGAAAAGCCTTTTATCCACAAAGCAAAATGTAAATGTGGAGTGGCACACATTTATACATCATCTATCTATTAAATTTATATACCATCCACTTAGCTGTTTGGGATGACTCTGTTGGTTCCCCTTCCATGTCTTCTTACACAAGTGGGAGTCCTGAACTAATGTGGGAAAAATAGAGTAAATTCCAGTAAAGTATCTTAAGTACAGAAAAAAAGAAACAGCTCTTGTACATATTTCTACAGTAGATGAGACTTCAGTCCCTGGAATTTTCTTAACTTGTAAGTTTTTTGTAACTTGTAAGTTTAATATCAAGTCAGAGGTTGGCTTATCAATCATGCCCCAACATATATTTGTTAACCATGGTTTATTAATTTTTAAAAACTGTTTAATTGGCACCACACAACATCCCATGAAGAAAACAAATTTGGTTTGGGTGTGTTATATAAATACAATCACTAATTGGGTTTGCCTCACAATTATACTTATAATTGTGGAATATGATACTCTCACCACATGTCTGAATGCTACAAATGACTACAGATACTGATTTCCAACATAAATGTGTGTAGCCTACAATAGATTGGCAAGTAGATGCAAGTGAGATAATTATGTGTAGCAGCTTGCCTTTGGCAGCTTCCCTGGACTTGGAGTACATATTTGGTTCATTTAGGTCACCATCTTTTTTGTGTTGATTCCTGGCGAGTGCCAGGACATGTCCTTGCAGTTTTCTTGGCAAGATTTCAGAAATGGTTTGCCATTCTTCCTAATGGTGAGAGAGAATGAATGTACAAAGTACCCATTTCATGCCTAAGTTGGGACAAGAACTCATGGTCTCCCAGCTTCCAGCTTGACGCCTTAAAGACAATCCCAAAGTGGCTCTCTCAAGTGACCACTAAGCCATCATCAATTCAGATGATGGCCATGCTATAATTAGATGTAAGTAGTTTCTTGCTAGCAGGGGTTCCTTCAGTAACCTGTGATAATGTACAATGATAACACTTTCACAATTATGTAATGAAATAATTGCCACAATTATAGACTTGGATCCCAATGGCATTTGTATGTTTCTCACACGTGTGTTTCACCATTTCTCTTTTCACCACCACTGTCTCCTCTTCCATGTTCATGTTCACTGTTCTCTGTTAGATAATTGCTACAGAATAAAAGGCACCAGGGAGAGATTTAAAAAAAAAAACTATCACAGAATAGATACTGTAAAAGTAATATTCATATTGTTAGTAAAATGTTGGTTGGAATTTATATTTCCCCCTTGTTGCATTTATGCCTTAAATTTTTAATTGCCATTATAAGCCATTGATTATTGTTACAACCAAGTCTTAGACTGCATTAGTGCCCTTTAGAGCATTTGTTTAAACCAAAGGGATTCATAGCTAAGCAAAACCTAAAGCCCCTGTCACACAGCACCAACGGATGGAAAGAGGATGTAAAATGGAGAGAAACACTTGCCATCCCGTTGGTTTAATGTATGCTTCCGTTCTGTACTCACTCTTCCGTTTTCACCTCTCTCTATCTGTCCAGCATCCGTCTATTGACATTTCATCGCTCAAAAAGTTTTGAGCTGCACAAAACTTTTTGAGCAGAAAATGTATCCAACGCGTCGTTTCTGCATTCGCAACGCACACAGGCATCCATTCTAACATCCGTCGTCATAAGTTACGCGTCCGCTATATCCCTAGCATCTGCTGCGCATTCGCGCAACTCAAATTCCACTCCAGCGGAAAACAGACACAGGAAGGAAGCGACACAGATGCGGAACGGACACAAAGCGTTAGTAGCACGGACGGAGAAAGGATGAAAGCAGATGCAGCTTGCATATAAAGCATTAAAACGGAAAAAATGTTCGCAGAGGGGACCTATCTTGGATATTTAGGATGTCTGCAGGATGTCTAGAGGATGCAAAAGGACATCTAGCGGAAAACCTATATTTCCTATAAAAAGGGGGAGGAACTCACCTGGATCTCACTTTCAGTCCAGCAGCCTGCAGTGCAGACCTCTTCAGCCTTCATCTTGCTCTGCTCTCTTGCTCTTCCACAGCATCCAGTCATCTCCACCATGGATCATCACACACACTCCTTTTCGTAGCCACCATCATTCGACAACAGTGCAAAGCCATCTACAGGCTCTTTCCCCTGTTCTATGCAAAAAAGGAGGCGGCCAAGAAGTGTCAGGGTCCGATGATGGTTGGGAGAAAGAGCAGAGTACGGACTGTACAACAAGCTGATGGTGGAGCTGAGGAACGAAGACCCTCTGCTTCCAGAACTTCATGAGGATGCCTCCAGCCATGTTTGATGAAGTTGTGGAGCGGCTGAGACCCAGGTTGACCAAGCAGAGCACCAACTTCCGGCCCAGCCTGGACCCTGGACTCAAGGTGACACTGACCTGCAAAGCTCCGCCAACTCAGGGTCCAATTATTTCAACTACAAGGGCTTCTTTAGCATCATCCTCTTGCCATGGTCGATGCTGACTACAATTCACTGCATCGATGCTTCAGGCAACAGCTCATCTTCAGTAGCCCAGGTATATAATGCCAGTCACCTCAAGGAGGGGCTGGAACACAACCTCATCATGGGCTTCCCAGATCCAGACCCCCTGCCACGACACACAAGATGTGCCCTACTTCATCGTGAGGGATGACGCCTTCTCCCTCAGAACCTACCTCATGAAGCCACACCTCCAGATGCCTCACCCGTGAAGAGAGGATCTTCAACTACAGGCTGTCCGGGCAAGGCGTGTGGTGGAGAACGCCTTTGGCATCCTGGCCAACAGGTTCCAGGTACTCTCACCACCATGAAGCATCGCCCAGAGACCATGAGGAGGATCGTGGAAGCTTGCTACATCCTGCACAATCTCATGCGCACCCGCTACCCAGGTTGCAGAACAGCTCGTGGACCTCCAACAATGCAATGGGACATGGAGCCTGGTAAATGGAGGCAAGGGTGAACCTGAAAGACACTGTGGATGTGCAAGGCCCAACAGAGCTTCACATGAAGGGAAGAAGCAGCGCAACCTCCTGAAACACTGGTGCAACTCCCCAGCTGGAGCAGTGGAGTGGCAGAACAGGATGATAGATGCTTAATGGATGCTTCCTTGAAGCGTCGCATAACACTGATGAGATTGTGCATGTATGTTGAGTGCCTACAATGAACAGGGCATTTAATAAGAGTTTGTTTATGTTGAAATGTGTGGATCAATGATTACATTGTTATTGATAATAAAGGGCCAAAGGTGTGGCACCTGGGAGGGTGGACCATACAGTCCCACTATGCTGTGCACTGGAGGTTTATCTATCCCACAGCTATTACCCATCCCAAGGTATCCCTGCCCATCCCACAGGTATCCCTCCATCCCTCAGCTATTACCCATCCCAAAGGTATCCCTGCCCATCCCACTGCTATCTTAACCCATCCAACGTATCCCTGCCCATCCCACTGCTATCTGTAACCCACTTAACCCCACTATGCTTGCGCTGGAGGTTTATCTATCCCACAGCTATTACCCATCCCAAACGTATCCCTGCTCATTCCTCGGTATCCCTGCCCACCCCACTGCTATCTTAACCATCCACAAGCATGCAAAGGCTTAAACCATTTCTAAAAGTTTCCATCAAGACTTTATTGAAAAAAATAAATGAAGCAAGTGTGTGAAGCAAAGATAATCTTTATTAATAACAAGCTGTAAAAGAAAATGACCCATGTGTTCCAAGCAAAAGATAAAGTCAGCAGGTAGCCACCCAGTTCTGGCACTCTTCTAGGTCACTCTGAGGCATGCCAGTCTTAGGGTGAAGGTTCCAGGTGCTGTGGATGGTGGCTGCTGCTGGAGTGCTGGTCTGAGGCGTCATTGAGGTGCCTGGCCCCGAGAGCACAACAGGGACAGTGTGTGAGGAAGCTCTCAGAGAACTGGCTCAGTCCTGTGATGTTGAGAGCCCCTTCCTTCCAGGACATGGGGTGTCAGCCCCAATACCGATGACAGATGTTCTGAGGCCGCTTGGCTGTGGGTGGAGGAAGGAGCAGTGCAGTGGGGATGTCTGGTCTGCAGCTAGCGAGGTGAGGCGTGGTAGCATCTGTGGCGTCGGTGGCATCTGGGGCATGGCTGGCATCTGTGACGTCGGTGCATCTCTGACATGGGTGGCATCTGTGGCGTCGGTGCATCTGTGGCGTGGCTGGCACTGGTGGCGGGGGTGCATCAGTGGCATCAGTGGCATCGGTGGCACCGGTGGCGTACGATGTACCTGTGCCTGGACTGGGAAGGGCTGCCTGTGCTGCTGGAGCTCCTGGTAGCCATAGCCTGGTAGGTGAGGGCCTGTGGAAAGCCTTGGAAGGGCATGACATACCTGGGGGGAGGAGCAGGCCTGGACTGGGTGGGAGCAGGTTCAGCTGGGTTCTGGGAGGGTGGTGAAGAAGACCGGTGATCCTGTCCTTTATCACCTGGACTGTGATTTCCCACATTGTTCATGAGGGTCTGGTTGACGTAGGTGAGCATGGCTGCAGTTGGAGGATGGATGTCGGGGTGTACCAGCTGAGAGAGAGAATCTATGCTGCTTCTGATGGTGTCCCTGATCTCCATCAGGACAGTGTGGCTCTGCCCTCCGGTCTGCCTCTCTGCCTTTCTGTGGAGGTGGAGCTGGGGTGGATGTGGGTTGGCCTGTGGTGGAAGTGCCCTCTCCTTGCTCCCACTGTGTCAGGGGTCCTCCACGCACTCCACCACGGTAGTGCAGCTGTCGGGGGGTTCTCCGTCGTGGCATGCTCCACAGATACCTGCCTGGACACAGGAGCTAACTCTTGGCCAGAAGAGGACTGGCTCTCAGCGGGCTGCCTGAGAGAGAGGTTTGTGAGAGGGCTGTTCCTCAGTGGCGGATCTCACCCTCCAAGAAGCTGCACTTGGCCATCACGTAGGTCTCTCGTCCGTCAGCTTGACCGCGGCCTGGCCTGATTTCTTGAAGTGCAGCTTCCCGTACCAGGTGTGCATGTGCTTCCATCAGCCAAGGAGCACCTCCGAAGTGTAGCCTAGGCTCTCTGGCTTCTCTCTCCAAGCAGCCTGCTTCCTTTTGGTGTCTCGATAGAGCCTGTGTCCCTTTCGCCAAAGATACTCGTTCTCCCTCAGCCATTCCAGCACCTCATCCTCATGTTCCTCTTTGATGGAGTATTGCCTCCTCTCCCGTTCTCGTTCATGCATATGCCTCTTCCTCCCTCTGGCAGGGCCATCTGGGCCCTCATCAGAGGGGCTTCGAGGTTGTAGGGCTGCTCTCCACACCACACCACCAGCAGCAGCAACAACAACAGTAGCAGCAAAAAGCAGGACCAGCAGGACCAGGATCAGCAGCAGCAGAGTAAGCACCAGCAGCACCAGCAGCACCAGCAGGACCAGGATCAGCAGCAGCAGAGTAAGCACCAGCAGAAGCACCAGCACCAGGAGCAGCACCAGCAGAGTAAGCAACAGCAGAAGCACCAGCACCAGGAGCAGCGCCAGCAGAAGCTCCAGCACCAGAAGAGTCAGCCCCAGCAGCAGAAGCCCCAGCAGAAGCAGAGTCAGGGCCAGGGGTGGGATGGTGGCCCTGTCCTCTTGCCAGGGCTGGCAGCACATGGCCGAGCTTTCTCTTCTTCCCCATGTTGTTGGGTTTGTGGGTTGTTGGCTTGCTGGCGGCTGGCTGGCTGGAGCTGTGTCTGGCAGCAGGTCTTTCCTCTGAATGGTGACTGCTTGCGAGCTGCTTCCTTATATCTGCGTGACGCAATGCATCCTCCCCGCATGCGCAGTGAAAGCTGTGCATCTGCTAGGCTTCCGCTGGCTTCCACTAGGCTTCCGCTCTGCATCCGCTTTCCGCTGCGCGTCCACTTCGCTGTGCTCCCCAGAACCCTGCGGATGTGCCATCCACTCCCATCCGCTTCCCTCCGCTAGGCTTCCGTGGAGCATCCGCTTTTCATCACCGTCAACATTCTCCCCCGTGTTCCTTTCCGTTTGCGTCGTTTGTCCTCTGTTGTATCAGAATCTGGGGCACTTGAGGCGGTATAACAATGGATGGAACATTTTCTCATCCGCTGTTGGTCCTTATTTTACCACACATTATGTATGCAGACGGATCTGATTTCGGCCAATGTGACAGGCCCTTAAATACAGTATTTTTGTGTCTTTCATTGCCTGCTCTGAAATTTTACCCAAGCTACTTGTATTTTCCAAAGAAAGATCAAAGAGTGGAGCAGAATCTGTAATTACCTGGAATATAATGAAAACTTTGGAAAAAGATAAACATGGTTTTAATGATTGGAAAATATTAGGTAATTAAAAGAAAGAATTTTTTTGTAACCATAGAATAAAAAATAATTATGCAAATCGTATTTGCTGCAGAAGAACCTGGAAGCTTCCATTTATTTCTTTTTATATTTTCTTTTTGCACCTTTATTCTTTCTTTCCTTCCTATTTCTTTCTTTTCCTTCTTTACTTTGTATTAGCTTTTATTAGTTTATAACTTTTTAAAACTTTAATAAAATTAATACATGGCTATGATGAAGACTTTAATTCACCAGTCATTTGTGTAATTGACAGTAATTAATTGTAATAAATACTAATAATGTCTGATTTTCTTTGAACTTGAAACAGATTTAAACTAACTTACTCAGGCATAAACTGCTTTAATTAGACATTTAGAATACTGTCCTATTTGATGTTTTTACTGTATTGAATTCAGCGGAAGCCAAAATGTCTTACCTTTGGCTGGCATATAACTTTTAATTTTACATGTCATAATGCATAAAATGTACTCTGTAAGAGACGCTTGTATGGAGATATATGTGAAAATAAATGCTGTAATTCCAAACACAGGAAGTTTTCAGTTCACTGTCATTCATTAGAAGCAGTTGCTTGATGAATGAAACAGACTTTTAATTGTCCTACTCTTCAAATGGTTGCACAAAGTTTGAAAATCCTCTCTCAGCATGCCTCCATTTTGTTTTTCTGTGTTACAAAGTGTTATCAAGTTTTGCAATATGTTACCTATCCCATAAATATTTATTTTCAAAGCTCAAGGAGTTTCAGGATGCACTTCTTCATTAAAGGAGCTCATCTAATTTCAGTAGCGGCTACTTCTAAAAATTCTGCACATGATCCAGCCAGAATGATTAAGATTTTCATTGGATTTTAGCATATGTTTAAATTCCTCTTACACTAAATCTAAAAGTGCTCAAATGTATCTGGATCCTACTCTCTCTTTCTGTTTATTTTATTTAAATTTGGGTTATGTATTCCGCCATTTATAAACCAATAATTCTTTCTGATTTCAAACTAGGTGGGCTGCCGAAGGCAAATTTGGTATTTAATCATCTGTGCACTGATTTGTGGGCACAACTTCTATTCCCCCATATTTCATATATATATTATATAACACTTTTAGGAGTTTATCTAACCATGTTATCCAGAGGCCAAGGTCAGCCTGCCATGCAACCACACCATCCATATCTACTAAAAGATTTGAATACTTAGTCTTTCACACTAAGAAAGGGCTCTTCACAAGTGAATCAAAAAGATAAAAATTGAATTAATTTCTGTGTAATCTATTTTATCGGAACATAATGGCTAGGTTTGTGGAACATACTTTATTTGCTTACTCAGTTAAGCTGTTTTCTTAGTTCACAATGTGCTCTGAAACACCCAAATCAAGATGAACATAAGCAAGTTTTGCATACTTTGTGATGCAGTTGTTATGTCTTTAACACACTTGATTAAGTGTATTGTGTGAACCTAGCCATAAACTATTCATTTAAATACATACACTCTTCTCTATTGCTCTGAAATCTTGTTAAGCCCAAGGGATAGCTTGAAATATTTTCCTTATTACTAGTCATTATCTGCACCAGTGACCTGGAGTGGAAGAAAATCCATATCTGTCTTACCATTGCTCTGATTTCCTTTGTATTGCTGAGGGGACACAGTTTTCTATTTAATATTTTTTTTAGTATTTAGTATTTATTTGATTTGTCAATCGCTTACAAAATACAGGTATAAGAATAAACATGGTTTTGAATACATGAGATAGATACTTTTAAGAAAAATAAAAAGAAACAATAGGACAGTGACGGTAGGCATGTTGGTTCATTTATTCACGCCCCCTACAGGCCTCTTAGGAAGGGGATGAGGCCAATAGTAGACAGTCTAAGGTTAAATTTGGGGGGTTTGGGGAAGAAACCACAGAGTCAGGTAGAGTATTCCAGACATTGACCACTCTGTTGCTGAAGTCGTATTTTCTNCAGGTAGAGTATTCCAGACATTGACCACTCTGTTGCTGAAGTCGTATTTTCTGCAGTCAAGTTTGGTGCAGTTAACCTTTTGCATCTATTTTGTGCTCTTGTATTGTTATGATTGAAGCTGAAGTATTCATTGACAGGTAGGACATTGCAATGTATGATTTTTATATACAATATTTATGTACATATATATGTGGGTGTGGGTGGGTGTTTATATTTACTATGCTAACGTATGAAAACATGGATGAACAATAACATTTTCAAGGGCTTCATGTAACTGTTCTAAATTGTTGTATTTTATCTGTCTCTCTCTCCCTCCCTCCTCTCTCTCCCCCCCAATTGATTTTAAGGGAGAAAGATTTCATCCATGTAGATCTGGATGTCAAGCTTCTCAGCTGAAATCCAATAGTTTTAAATAGGAGACACTTCAAATTTACTCACAAGGCACTTATCAGAATAACAGAGTTGGAATGGCCCTTGACAATCTCCTAGTCCAACTGCCTGTTCAACCAAGAGATCCTACACCATTTTAGACAAATGGTGTCTAGTCCCTTCTTAAAACCTCCAGTGTTGGAGCATCCACAACTTTTGAAGGGAAATTGTTCCATTGGTTGATTGTTCTTACTGTCAGGAAATTTCTCCTAAGTTGTAGGTAATACCTCTCTTTGTTCAGTTGTCATGCCTCTTGACGTGCCTGCTGGTGCTTTGGAAAATAGGTTGACACCCCCTCCCCTTCTTTATGGCAGCCTCTCAAATATTGGAACACTGCTATCATGTCACCACTAGTCCATTTTTTTCACTAAACTAGACATACCCAATTCCTGTGACCATTCTTCATATGTTTAATCTTCACACACACACACACACACACACCAATTATTTTTGTCACTCTTCTATATACTCTTTCATATATGGAGCTTCCTAACCATTTTTGATTAACCATATCTCATCTGTGGGCATTTTCTTCCTAGCAGTACACAATTATGTAATTACACAATTATTAGTATATGGAAAACCAAAGAAATTACAGATTGCTGGGGAGAGACTGGTAGAAAAAAAATCTTCTTACATACTTATTACCATCTTTTAGTTTACAAGAACAGCACCTTCTCTCTTGATTTAGCAAAAAATTTCTTCTCCTTTGACAGATATTTCTAAAACAAATTGAAATTGAATTGTTTTTGTAAATCCCAGATTTTTCTCCATGCCATAAGAAAAACAGTCTGATATTTGGTGTTTTTTTGTTTTTTGTTTTGCTTTTTCTGTAATCATTCAAGTATTTTTACATGAAGAAATTTGCCGGAATGGCTGTGGAACTCCAAAATGCTCAAAAAAAGAGAGATGAATCAACAATTAAATAACACTGACTAAGTGTCTATAGAGTTGTTACTTAAAATTGGATTTATTCAAAGGAATATCAAAATGTTCAATTTACGATGGAAGTTGAAATTGAATAAGCAACTTCCCACCTGGAAAGAAATGTAGATTTGACATTGATGTAAGCTTGAGTCCAAAGATTTAAGCAAGCATCCTAAAGAAACTCAGAATAATCCTGCCTTGATTTTTTTTTTTTTTAAATTATAAGATGGAACAGAGAAACTTTCATGATTGTCCCAAAGCGCTTTTTCCAAAGAACAACTGGACTTTCTTGGGGGAGTTCTTGAAAAGTTTTCAATTCTCATCCAAGAAGCTTTTTCAGTTAGAACTAAAGAAACTTCTTGGATGAGCAGCGAAATGTTTTCAAAGAAAAAAAACCCAATAAATTCCAGCTTGCTTTTGGAAAAAGCACCTTGAGACAATCATGACCTAGATGATTGAGAATCTCCATAAATTTTCAGGATTCTGTTATTATAACATATCATAATAAAGCAGCGTTCCAGGAACCCCTTTAATATTGTGAGCTGCCCAGAGTTACCATGTGGCAAGATAAATAAATAATATAAAATAAATAAACCCCATGGTGGCTGCCCCGTGACCTAGTCTAACTCATTGTGCTGATACTTTCCCTTGTTTACACAGATATCAATATACATGATCCATCAGTGTAAACCTCTCAGTGGCCCAGCTGGAATTTTAAACAAACTAAGCATGAAGCAAAGAAAGTTAGAATAACTAAACAGAATTCTCTCTCTCTCTTTTCTCCCTTATCCCCACAAGATACTGTTATTTTTTTTAATGATCTAAACATTGTTTGGAAGCAACAAACACTGTGTGTATGTCTATGCATCTGTGTGTGTGTGTGTTAAATGCTTACCTTGTAATTTCAAACACTGTGATGAAAAGCATGCCTTGCACAAAAGATTTATTATGCCTTGCACTCCACATTATAGCTGCTCTGCTAACCATAATACACAGGCTATGAAAAGCAATCATGTAGATAACGCTAAGAAGGAGGTGGGGGATTCCTTCTTCCATTTTAACTATTTTCACTTCACTTGATCCTGATGACATTCTTTCTATAAAATAATATTTCTGGTTGGATCTCTTGTTTTTGAACAGCTTATTAAAATACGGGCATAGCACAAGCCAACCATATGCTTGTATTCAGGGGTAACTAGCCTTCCTTATATTAAGAATGGCCAATTTCCACTATGCCATCAGTTTGTGATGGGATATTGATTTGCAAATGAATGCACTTAAGCTCAAATTCCTGCCTTACCCTTATGAAAAGGCTCAGAGTGCACGATGGACACTATGGCTACCGTGGCAAGATTTGCAGTGATCATGGCAGACATAACAAACGTGCTTTTAAATACAGATAGTCCTTGACTTATAGCCCTTCATTTAGTGACCGTTTGAACATGCAATAGCACTGGAAAAAGTGTCTTATGAACAGTCCTTCCTTGCACTTACAACCATTGCCACATCTCCATGATCAAAATTTGGGCACTTGGCAACCAGCATACATTTATGCTGATGGGCAGCATATAAGTTTAATTTTAAAAATAAATAAAAATAAGTGTGATCACCATTTGCAACCTTCCTAATTGGCTTGTGACAAGCAAGATCAGTGGGAGAAGCTGGACCTTGTGATTCACTTAACAACTGCAGTGATTTGCTTAACAACTGTTAGGGTAATAAATACAGGGAAGAAATAAAAAATATTATAGAGAGAAAGTAGAGAGTTACTCTATAGGCATGTCTTATCTTGATGTTGGGCAGTTGTTTTCTTATATATGTAGTATTTATCTCTATAGGAATTTCTTGCTGTTGTAGAAAATATTTCTTTAACTTTTCACTGGTGTTGTAAAACTAATAATAACACATGCCTGCAATTAGTTACATCTCTCTCATATGAAGACACATGATTATCCCATCTAAATCAATCTGAATGGAATTACTCCCTGGGAACATAACTCCCTACATCTGGAGCAATATACACCTTTTGAAGTGTGCTGTTAATAGCCCTCTTAAATGGTCAGCTGTGATCGATTAACAGACAATAGGAGAAAGGATACTGAAAGATAAACAAGTGCCAGGAGGACATTTGTTTTTTTGTAGGAAAGATGTAAATCTAACTTAGAGTGTTTTACAGTGCAGTTACTCTACTTCTAAAAGAATCTTCAGATATAAGAAGAGTTACTTTCGCCTATATGCTTTGTAACTTTCCTCACATACCTGTGTATATGAGAGAAAAGGTCTTATCCTTTTATTGATCAATAAAAGTTAGATTTTGTTCTTCAAAGCCTCTGCTTAAGTTCATATTTGGCACAGCGTGATCTTAAGTTATAGCTGAACTTTATACAACCGTGGTAAAAAAAAGTTTACCATAAGAGAATGACTTCCACCTTCTGGATTCATTGCATGACAGCAGGCACAGTGAAGCTTTGCTCCTTTGCCACTCCCTGTCACAGAACCTGATGATCCACTCTTAAGTTTTCAATGGGTAGGAGAATATTTCTTGCTATTCTTCCTCCTCCCTTTCACCCAATCAAGTGGAGAAAAGGTGCCCCAATGAATTGTTGGAATTGCAAATTACAGAGGTTGAGGCAGCAGAGATGACCAGGAGGCTTTTGAAGGCTTTCTGTACATTACTTCATCTTTAACCTTCTCTAATTTTAGCTCTTCTCAAATGTATTAATACATTTTTGCAATGTCAGACACGTGTTCACAAATGAAGAAAAGCATGGAGCACATTTTATTCTTTTTTTCTCTCTCTCAAAAGAATAAAGGCATGCTAATTTAGTAACAGAAAGCCTGAAAATAGATTGTAAGAAGAGGAGGGGGAAAGGGAGGGGGAGGGGGAGTGAGAGGAGGAGGAGAGGAAGAAGAGGAGGAGGAGCAGGAGGGGGAAGGGGGAAGAGGAGAAGGAGAGGAAGACATCCTATATTTGGTTGGGATTGTCCTACTAAATATACTCAGCACTACTAGGCATCTTGTAGTGACTAAGTGACCATTCTGTCACTTTTTTGTGTGAATAATTCACACAAAAATAATTTTGTGTGAATCAAGTGTGAATAATTTTTAAATACTCTGGCCAGGCAGCCAATGGCTAAAGCAGGAAACTAAGCTAGAAATGCCCTTAATTGATTTCCACAGAGAGGGAGCATTTCAGCACTTTGGATATTAAACTAAAAGGACAAGTGGTCATTAAAAATAATTATGCAACAGTTAAAGAAAAAAAGAATCTAAGCAGCCACTTACTACTTTATTCTTATGAAGTGAGACCCTCCATATACAAATTATTACTCTTTGGAAGCTGAATAGCTTTGTAAGAGTTTTATGTTTTATTTTATCACATATACAAAGGCATAACCAAGAAAAACATAGAAAAGGAAATATAAAGGAGCAAAAAAGAAATAGAAAATTATTCTTATTTCATTTTATACAAATGAAGTGTTCTGTATGCAAATAACTGGTTTCAAATAATACATTCTGATTGGG